>PVKA01023105.1:0-36137 GCA_004027165.1 Ctenomys sociabilis | reverse complement strand
TACATTTCTATTTGTATTTCTTCTTTTGACTTCTTATAGTAGGGAGACTATATGATATTTGCACCTGTGTGTCTGTTTTATTTCACTTATGAGTATATGTTCAAGTGGCATCCACTTCAATATAAATGCTTCAAGTGTATCATTCTTTATAGCTGAGTAATACTCCATTATATAGAAATACCACATCTTTTTCAACCATTCCTCATGTGATGGATATCTTGGTTGTTTCCAAGATTTTGCTATCACAAGTTGTGCTGCTATAAACATAGGTACACATATATCACTATGATATAATGTTTTCAGTTCCTCTGGGAAAATTCCCAGTAGGGGAACAGCCGGTTTGAATGGGATTTCCAGTCCTACTTTTGTGAGGAGTCTCCACACTGATGTCCACAATGTTGTACCAGTCTACATTCCCACCAGCAGTGGAGAAGTGTTCCCTTTTCCCCACAACCTCTCCAGCATTTGTTGTTGGTTGATTTCCTCATGATAGCCATTCTTTCTGGGGAGAGATGGATCTCAGTGCTGTTTTTATTTGCATTTCATGGATGGCTAGTGTTGTGGAGCATTTTTTCATTTATTTATTTGCTTCTTTAATTTCGTCCTCTGAGAAGTGTGTATTCATCTCAGATGCCCATTTCTGAATTGGGTCTTTAACTTTGAGGGTCCTGTTAATCTCAGTTCTTTATATATTCTATATATAGCTTTTTTTGGAACTGGGGATTAAAGTTAGGCCTTTGCACTTGCCAGGTGAGCGCTTATTGTACTGAGTCATTTCCCCAGCCCAATATATATATATATCTATATAAATTGGTTATATATATATATATATATATATATATATATATATATATATATATATTAGTTATACCCAAATGCCTACCAACTGGGAACGGCTGAAAAAGATGTGATATTTATACAATGTGATTTTATACAATGTAGTATTACTCAGTTATAGAGAAAGATAAACTTGAGGCTTTTATAGTTAAGTGGATGCAACTAGAGACAATACTTGTAAGTGAAATAAATCAGACTCACATATGTAAATATTGTATTGTCTTCCTGGTGTAAGAACCTGAAAGGTACAGTTTATAATGTGAATGGGAAAGAATCTGTTCATAGGTAAGAAAAAGGAAAAAGAAATATTTATGTATGTGTATAGGATAGCTTGGATAACTGTACTGCTGATTTCTCCTTGTCTATTGAAAAGAGCAGTTAATGCTTAAATTATTTCTCTCTGTTTTTAAATGTTTTATGGCTTTTTGGACCAATTTTACATACTTATATCTGTTAACTAATTTGAAGACAACATTATGCAACATAACAATCAATGTTGAATTCCTATTATTTTGTTTAATGAAATTCCGTATTGCTTCTAATGATTTTGTTTTCCATTATTTTTTATTTTTGTTTTTAAAGAAGATAATTATATTACTAATTCTACTAGTTCATTGAAAAGAAAGGTTTGTGCTAATATTGTTTGGAAAAGTAAATGCCTATATCTTGCACTCTGAGTAAGTAATTTAAAGATTAAAATACGCAATATATTACCCATTGTTACTTTCATATTTTGGCCTCAAAATTTTGTTCTTTTCTCTTTAAGCTAAAATTTAAAAAAATTGGAAAAGAACACTTGGGAATTAAGGGATACAAATATTTAATAATTGATTGAAAGTCACAGAAACAAATTTGAAGGAATATAGAACAAAATAGAGATGATATCCTGTCCAAACACTACTAGTACAAATCTTTCTTCTCATTGAATTAAGAGAAAGTAGCTCTATATCTATCCTATTTTGTATATACAGATACAAAATGGTCCTTCATTTCTATCCCCTTTTTTGTTTTGTTTAGTATTGTCAGAGATGGATATTCCATTACCATTTAAGTATTATAGGTGCCTGAATTCGGCAAAATAATCCAATATAGTCCAGTAGTCCATAATAGTAGTGGGTTATCCATAGTACTGGCAATGTCAGAAGTTGCTGACTTGAGCCTTTGACAGCCCAGCATATTAATATGGTTTTACTTTTTATACCTCGCTTTTATACTTTTCTGCTAAATGGTAAGACCAAGATAAAGCAAGACCTACATAACAAAAAATGAAACTTTTGTATCTAACAAGGTCAGTCAAATCCTCTCAGGATTTACCCTGAAGCCCTGTTACTTTTTCTTAATTCAATGAGAAGAAAGATTTATACTAAGAGTGTTTGGACAGGATATCCTGTGTGCATCTTGTACAATGAATGACGACTATGAAGACAGCAATATGCAATGTCATAATTATTGAAACTATCCTACTAATCGGTTTTGAAACTGTCTCATTGCTATTTGTTTCTCAATAAAATTAATAAAAAAAGAAATAACAATGCTACCAAAAAGAAAAAAAGAAGGAAATAGAGAAAGATTAGGAAATATAATGCCAGTGATAAAGGAAAGAAAATTAGAGTTTCAATCCAAGTGGTCAACATCAAAGTTCAAAGAAAGAAAACAAAGGAAATATCAAATTGGTTAGGGTTGATTCACTTTGTCTACTTGAGAAATTTAGAAGTTTAAGCAAGTGACTCAGCAGGGGCTCAGACTCCTCACTTAGAAAACCTCCTGCGATCAAGGGAGTGGAGGGCTCTGACACGATGGACGCGGGAGTAAAGGACTGGCGGACTCACAGCAGGCGTGGCAGCCTGCACACAGCGCGAGGAGGGAGAGGAGGCTCGCTCTGCCCCGTTTGCTTGCGCTGCTTTTGCTGTCTTCCGCTGTCTTGATCTGTTGTCCCTGTGCCAGGCCACCCTGCCTGGGAACCAGCTGATTATAGACCAAAACCTCCATAAACTGTGAGCTAAATAAGCCTTTCCTTCCTTAACTTTGGATGTCAGGTATTTTGTCTCAGTGAGAGACTTTGCCCAAGACAAAATTATGACAAAATCGAATGTCATAAGTTTAAAGACCAGAAATTGCCATCTGAAAGTCCAGCAATGAGAGAAGGAAAAAAAAAAAAAAAAAAAAAAGAAAGGAAAAGGATTCATATGATAGATATCTCCTTGAAATTTCAAAATATTGAGAATAAAGAAAGGATTTTAAGTGCTTACAAGACCAAAAAACAGATTCAAAAATATCAGGAGTGAGAATGACTTGGCTTCTAAACAGCCTCAAAAGATAGGAGGCAGTGGACAGATAAACTCACATTTTTGAGGAAATTTATTTTGAGCTGCAATTATGCACTCAGGTGTTCTATCAATAAAGTACAAGGGTAGAACAAAGGAATGCAAGTTTTCAGAAAAATGTATTTTCCTTGTATTATTCCCCAGGAAGACACTGAGTGTACCCAGGATGAGCCAGAGGGACACACATGTGGTAGAGGAATGAAGGGGTGCAAGGTGGGGGAGAATTCATTGAAATCCTTTGGGTAATAGTTAAGGAAAAATTTCAGCATGAATACTAGAGCCTGAAGTATAAATCAGGGCTGGAGAGTGGAAAATTCCAGTGTTTACCTTCAGTAAATAAAGTGAATTTGATCATTTAATTATGTAAAAAGTGTTGATTAAAGGGCTTTTACATTTCTTTTAAGGGTCTTGGAATCAAAGAAAGTTGCATAGAAAATCAAGCGAGCAAATAAGTAAACAAGTGAACAAAAAGATTTTGATAATTAACTCCTGGGGTGGTGGGGAGGGACAACTTTAACAGAAAAGAAGTGCAGGATTTTCTAATTGGCTGATCATGGTGGAAGATACCGGACAAACCTGCTAGAAAGTTTGCTTAGCACCCATTCAGAGGTTAGATTTTCCACACATGAAATCTCACTAATAGAGCTGGTAGTTGTATCCTGATTGCCTAGATATCACTGGAAGTCAGATTTTACATCAAAGCCTGAATTCAGCTTATGAGATGTATCAATGTCTGATGTATGACAGTATGGGTCAAATGCCAAGAGGGCTATCAATGGTCTGTAGTAATACTTGCATTTATTGAACTCTAATTAGGTACCAAGTGCTTTCTTCAATTTATTTCCATTGATTCCTATCACTTCCATTTTCAGAGGATGAAATCCTGAGTTAAAGAGCCGAGGCAACTTTCTCAGAGTGACAGAGATTGGTATAGAATGTGTAATCTATAGCTCCAGAGCTCTGGTTTTACTTCTACTCTTTTGCCTCAATACATGCTTAGAGAAGAGAAGGGATTTAAAAGCTTAGAAAATTAATGAGCAAAGAAGGTTCTTCTGGAAAAGGTAGTGGTGGAATGAAATGGAATCAAGCCCAACAGGATTCGGGGGGATAGGAAACCGGCATGTAAATCCACTTACAAGAACTCAGAATTGACGTGACTTTGTTAATAATAATCAATTTAAGTTAGAGACACTGATAAACTCCTTTACTCTATTGGAGAAGTAGAGAACATTGACATTACAATGGATCCTTCTCCTGAGACTCTCACTTTGTCTTTTAGACACCACTTCTTTGTCTTTCCTGGTACAAGCAGAGGATCTCAATTCTGTCTTGTTCAAACTTTCTTTTGCTTAATATTTGTTTCTAAGTGTGCTGGCAACCAGGTTTAGTAACAGCAACCTGGATGCAGAGAGGACCTGGTTTCCCCTCCCACCCCCAGGCTCATTAAATATGGTGCAGTTTTTACCAAGAGGGCTGGGGGTGGAGGCTGTGTGGGTAAGAGACACAGCTTCCAAATGTTCTTGTAAATATTCATAAAAACATGTCAGTGTTGCTAAACCCACAGCAAACGATAATCATCCATCCCTCTACACCCTACATCTTTTTTGCTGTTAATCCTTTTGTCTGCCTTGAATTCCTTCCCACAATTGCTTCTCCTTCCATCCTGTGTTTTTGAATCACTGCCAGCCACCTTAGCCTTTCATGCAAGCCTGTGATACCCTTTTCAAAGCAGTGGCTCTCTGCTGCCAGCTAGGGATGTGAATGACATCCTAGGGATGTTGTGTCTTCTCATCTTGGTTTCTTGCTCTTGGGGTACACAACAGTTATCCTGCCCAGGAACTGATGGGGATTTCTGAGCAACCTGGCACATCTGAAACATTTTTCTGACTCACTGAGCTGGCATATACTGCTAGATCAGCACTGGCCCTGTTCCACACAGCCTGTCACCAACAGTGGGTGTTGTTGTAAGCACTAGTTTTGATTGTGGCAAGATGGGCTCTGCGACTCTCCTCTTGTTCTATTGAGTTCAGAAAAGGCATCTGGTCTCCATTCACATTACATTTGACAGGAGGCCAAAACCTAAATGAATGTTGCTAATAAAGAACTGTAAGGAAAAAACATGTTGAGAACTACTGAGTGTATTCAACACATATCAAGTGTTGGAGCAGGGAGAGGGGGAGGAGAGTGAAAGGGTTGGGCTGGGATCACTGATCGGACGGTGAAAGCTCTGGGCTCTGTTCCTGACTCTCTCCATGAACTGTGCTTCAGTTTGTCTTTTTTATCTTTTGAGACAGGCTCTCACTAGGTAGCCCACACTGCCCTTGAACTCATAATGATCCTTCTGGCTCAGCCTCCTGAGTGCTGGGATTATGGGCGTGCACCACCACACCCAGGTTCAATTTGTGTTTTTTAAAATTGTGAATGTTTGAAAAGTGCTTTCTAAAACAGAAGAAGCTGCATGTGACTGTGTATGTCCTTTCCTGGGCTGCAGATCCAGGAATTTTCAAGAAAGTAATGTTGATTAAACAACTATTCTAAGTCCATGGTGGTCAAAAGACACTTCTTCTGAAGTCTTTGATTTGAATAACTGGCTCCAACTTTTGCATGCTACTTGTAAACACAGCCTAAACTCACCTTCCCTTCATCTTTGCCAGGCACGACTCTAGCCCTACAAATTACGTCTCAGTATCTGTTTCCCAGAATACTCAACAAGCAAAGTATGAGAGCTTACTTCTAAATGAAATTGGCTAGTTCAGGCTGGAAAACATTAATACGTGAAACTAAATTAAACTAGATGTTGTTGAGACTCCCAACAGGGTGATTACTATTTTGTAGGTAGTCTCTAAACATGAATGATCTGAAAAATACACCTACCTCAAAGTAACTGAGTGAGAAAACATTTAAAAGAATATTTTAAATTTAGCTATACACTAATAATATTATTTTATCTTTAAACATAGATCAAAAAAAATAACCATAGATCATTTTCCTCTTTCAACTAAAATTTAAATAAAATATTTCTAGGTTCTTCTGATAAAAATCATAGTCAATAAATTGCTTCCTTGTATTTATTACTTCACAGAGAGGGCATACACCTTGCTTATTAAAAAAAATAAAACTAGACTGAGGCTGGGCGTGGTGGTGCACACCTGTAATCTCAGCTCTTGACAGGCTGTAAATAGGGGGATCATTATAAGTCCGATATAATAGCAAGACCCTGAACACCCTGTAGATCCTTCCCTAAAAAAAAAAAAAAAAAAAAAAAAAAAAAAAAGAAAAATGAACAAAAAACCAAAATCAAAACAAAACAAAACTGGACTCACACAAACTAAAGAAAAACTCCCATTGGATATTTTTAAGTGCTTTGTCCAAAGAAAATTTCTGCTGCCTTAAATTTTACAGAAGAGTCTATAGGTTGATTATTTTAGTTTTAGTCTATGACCAGAATCAGTTCAGAGTAAGAAAGGCCACGAAAGTGAGTAAAACCTGCAAGCAATCTAATATTGTTCTTGGTGGGTTATGTATGCTGTGTTAGATAAACATGTCCTATAGCTTGTTCCTGATTTTGGAAGAGAAAACATTAAAATTTAGATTATAATTTTCTCAAGCAAACATCTGCTATATAGTACTGCTGGGGCATGTAATAAAATGGCAGAATATTATTTGGGGGAAATAGAAGGCTATGTTACTTGAAGATGAAAAGACTTATCACTGGATCTAGCCATTTCAATAAGTGAGATTTAAGCACAATATCCAGAACATTCCTCAAATACTTCTGGAGGTGAAAGGTGAAGTACATTGGTGACTTAAAGAGGGTACCAGGGGCCAGGGAGATGGCTCAGTGGAATAATCGCTTCCATGGCAAGTGCAAGGGCCTGACTTCAATTCCCGGTTCCGGAAAAAAAAAAAAAAAAAAAAAAAAAAAAAAAAAAAAAAAAAAAAAAAAAAAAAAAAAAAAGAAAAAAAGAGGGTCACAGCAAGGAGTGAAATTGCATGTGTGTTAATTCTCTGATGTTGGTGTTGGGAGACAGGATACACAAAGCAGGGCAGGAAGCTGAAGACCTGAAGCTTATGGGACCCTTGGTGCTACAAAGCAGGAAGGGCAGTTACAGGAGTGTGAGACAAACCAAAGAAAATGGAAAATGAGGACTCTTAAACTCCGTTACAGTGGATTACTTGTTTATTCAGCTTTTAAAATAAGATTTATTGAATGCCTACCTAATAAAAGAACTCCCAACTATGTGCTAAGAGTTGGAGATATAAAGATAAAACAGTGTTTGGAGATAAAAGAGAAAACTGAGCAATATTATATAGGTCATTAACTGATGCTGTTATGGAGGTCTTTGAATATGTGTTGAACTTCTGGGGTCTTCCTCAACCCTAAATTACCTTCTAACTACCAAAATTCCTCTCCATCACAGTCAGATTTCTACATTTATTGAGCCTATATCTTTCCTTTTCTTTCCTCAACTCTCTCCATTCTGGCTTTTGTTTCTACTACTATAAAATTGTTTTTGTGACCCTTCTGCTAAATTCTAGGATATTCCTTCATTCTTATTTCTTAGACTTCTTGGCATGATTTGATGCTCATATGTAGCATTCTTTCAGAATTTGTTTTGACTTTCCATTGTAGCACATTCCCACTCACCTTACTGGCCAGCCTTTTGGTGACATTTCTTTCACTACTCATACTTGAAATATTAGAAGTTCCCAGTTCTTTTCTATTGTTTTTACCCAAGTTATACACTCATGATATCCTTAATATGGTAATATTATTTAATTGGCTTTTCTACTTGTGTAAATTGTGTGTAGCCAAGACTATGTCACCACTGTATTGTCAGGGTCTTGCATGACATTTGTACGTAATAAATATTTGTTGAAATAATGGAGAATCGAATTTATCTGAGAGGCTTAAGAGATGGGTAAGAATAGATTTTTTATTAGTATGATAGGTGATGGTGGTTTACACAGATGAGTGACATACTGTAATTTGAAACCTATGTCATTCTAGTGACATGAGGATAGATTTGAAGAGGGGATTCAGGACAAGTAAAGTCATAACAGTCTTAGTACAAAGGACAGTGGCTATAGAGATAAAAGAAAACTGTACAAGTCATAACTACAACGTTGAATCAATCAGTTGCAGGGGCTAGGGGAGAGAGAGAAATCTTGCTTGGCTTAGACTTTCACCAACACATCAAACACAAGAAAAATAAAGCAAGTTGGGAGGAAAATTTGGGTTTAGACCCAATGAATCTTAGTTTTTTAAGTGTTAATAAATTCTTAAGCGGAAGTTAGGTTACATTATGTTTTAGGAGTTTAGGGATTAGGTCAGTGGAAACACAAAGTTCATCTTACATGTTGGTGCTTGATAAATTATTTTGATGGTTTTGATGGAAGATCACAATGACAACCTTGGGCTTCTGACCTTGAGTGTGTACACTTCTGTGCAAAGCTTATTTATTTACTTGCTCCAGTGGAGGCTTTATGACTAGGTCGCCTTTTAGTGAGCATTAACTATTTTTGCAGATACTGTTTCAAAATTGATTAGTTCTCCAACTCTCCCACTGAAATCATCTAAGCTGTTGAAGAAGCAGAATAGGATGTGGATTACAGGGTTTCAGATAACACCAAGGCCCTAGTGAAAGGTATGTTATTTCAGTGCTTTGTTCTGCTTTCGGAAAAGTGTAGCTGTGTTTTCTTTTCTCCAACTGTATAGGTCACAGCAATTTTTTTTTCCACTGGGAATTACAAGCTATACGAAAGATTTCCAAGTAGAGTCACAGTCTTACATGAATGCTAAATACAACTAATCAGGGCCTGGAAGGTACACAGAGGGTAATTAGTAGGTTATATTTGGGTCACTGCTAAGGTCACTTGTGAGATACTCCAAGAAAGATAGAACTTTTGACTTTCTGGAGGAGGGGATGGACATGTACTTATTTTGTGCATTATAATATACACATGAAAATTGATTACATAAATCTATTTTTGGTAATTTCATGCATATATGCATCTATGCACATAAGATGGTTTAAAGAGCAAAGTGAGACACTGTACTGATTTCACAATAAAAGTTTTAATCTTGGTAATAAGACATTGTATAAATTTGTACAATATGCCATCATTAATGTCAGAGCAGACAAAAAAAGTTTCTTACCCTTAGCTTAGTTAATATATTTTCTGTAACTAAGGGTCCATTCATCTGATAGTCTTAAAGCCTTTGCTATCTAACCTTAATGAATAAATTCTTGTGATAACAGCACATGTCCCTAGTGAATTTTAGTTCCCTATCACAATCTGTAGGCTTTTAGGGCTTCCCTGACAAAAAGAGGATCAAATGAGAGGAAATAATGTTAACTCAATGGGTCAGTGTAGGATTTACAGGAATCATTGAAGATGACAAAGACAATCAGATTGATGAGTTTCAGAAATCGATCTTTTAAGAAAGCCCATGAAGGGGCCAGGGAATGGCTCAGAGGAATAAGTGCTTCTTGGCAAGTGCAAAGGCCTGAGTTCAATCCCTGGTTCTAAAAAAAAGCCCATGAAGTCCCTTTGTTCACACAATCCTTGAAGCAGATTTTATCCTCATTGTTTTAGCTACCATTCTGGAAGCACACCTTTCCTTCTTTATATCTAGCTCAAGCTATCACTCTTGAGAGTCAACATGAATTTTTGAATGCCTAAATTCTATGTCAACATCAATTTTTCCCTGAACCCATAACCTTTGCAAAATCTCTGTCTCATTGTGTCTAAAGGCAAGTTAATTATCTTTTCCCCCAATTCTCTCCCTGCTCTTGCGAGATTTCTAGTGAGACAAATGTCTAATAGTGGAGTAGCATCCTCCTTGCCTTTCTCTTCTTATTGTTGATGACTAAACATTCACTTTGGAGAATGATTTCTGCTTATACCTATCTGCAGAAACCATTGTCACTGTTTTAACATAGGCCTTTATCCCCTGCCCAGCCCCTCATGACTCCAATAATTTTAATGAATATTTCAGATTTTAGTCTTTCTTCATCTTTTCTCTTTATTCTTTGAATGTCTATCAGAGAAAATATATTTAATTATAAATCTTCCCATGTTACTCTCCTCTCTTTACAACCTGTTAATTCTTCCTTCAACAAAGCAGGGTCTATGAAGCATCCATAGATGCTTTGCATCCACTTGCATCCATTCTAACTTTGCATCCACTCTCACTGTGTGGATATATATTTGTACTCTCCTCATCTCTGCTTCCTTTCAGCTCCCTTACATCCTTCCTCTGCCAATGTCTGAGCTGATGATCTCTGTCCCTTTATTTCCTGCCCCCTTGGGGCTCATAGGCCATGATTTGTGGCAGTTCTCTTCATACTCCACTTCTCTACTTTCTTATTCCCTTTAACATGTAGACATATGAATTTCCCTAATCTTAATAATAGCAACAATGACAACAACAGAAACTACCATTTTCTCACTCTGTCTGTAATTATCTGCTCTTGTTTTTCAAAAATAAATTCAGGTTGTATTTCCTGTGCCTACTCTGTGCTGTTCTATCTTGCATACTTATATAAATCAAACATTTCATATATCATAGTTAACTACCTTCTTGTTTATCCTGTCTGTCAAACTTTGAGCCCTTTAAATGTAGAAACTGGCATTTTGTAATTATTACCAAAACTTTAAATATAAAATTTAAACTATAAGCACAGGTCTGAACACATTCCCCCTGCACAAAGATTTTTACTTCAACCTCTTATTTTGTCCAAAAGGAAAATCAATTTAAGATTCTTACACTGTCCTCCATACCTTACTGGAGACACTTTCCATGGTGCCAGTTATTGGGGACCCCTGAAGTGAGTCCCCAGTCTCTTGCCAAGTGTTATACACACAGTGAGAAGAAAGATCCAGAGATAAAATAAGAGGAAGGGAGAGGCATGGATTTGGGATGATCATCTGTTTTTGGGGGAACAAAAAGACATGAGGCACCACAAGCTTAGTATTTATTCATGACATCTGAGTCCAGAACAATGGCTGAAGGGCACTAGTTATTTCCAGAAAATGTAATGGTGAGTATGGTGAGCTAGGGAGAATAAAGCATTCTTTCAAGGACAGGGACAAGGACAAGATGGGGGGGGGGGGTTAATGAACAAACTGTAATTTTCTCAGATGCTTATAGTCTCCAGCAATTCTTATTTTGCCCTATGAGCACAATAGCAATCATTAGCCCTAGGGCTTCCATATTTGACCAGAAGAGAGTGGGTTCCACATTCTGAACTGGCTCATGAACAGGGCAAATCATGCTTTGAATGTCCCCTAGACTCCATTTATAACTTGAGGTCCCAACAGTCCCAGGGCTGTGTGTAGGTTCCAGACAGGTTATAAAATGCTTATGCTAATGAAGTCAGAGTGTGGATATGTCTGGTCCAGGCTAGCACCTCTGAAACTCCCCTTCGTTATCTGGTTTCATGTTTTGGTCACCCAAATACCTATACCTTCTTGATCTTAGCCACAAGCTCTTCTTATCTGGCTCTTTCTCAACTACTTCTGTCTCCTTCTAGCAACATGTAATTGGGGTTTCTTTCATTTATCCCTTGCCATTAGTGGAGGATAGGTGTTGACAAAGGGGCAAATTCCTTAGCAAACACCAGTGTCTTAGCTTTTTTAGTTTGTCTTTCCAAAGGGTTCAATTTTTAGATCAGTTTGGCTTTGACCTTGATTCCCCAATCTGGTGGCATAAACTGTATGGGCTGACACTGATTACAGTTGTGAAACTCCAAATCTTACTTTATTAATTCTGATCCTTTTTACTGAAACAAATATAATAACTTAGTAAAAAGAAACTCTATAATAAAAGAAAGTTTTCAAATCAGAGGAGGTTCAGGGGCAGAGAACAAGCCTTCGGTTGCTTCATTGTAGAGTAATATCAATGAAGACACAGGCTTTTCTTGACACTCCTCCATTGTTATTATATTATATTATATTTTATATTGTATTATATTATATTTTATATTATATTATATTTATTATATTATATTATTGTATATTGGCTGAGTCGTCTGTGTCCTCTTCTTCTCAAGATTCTCTCTCTCTTACTCTTGCTGTCTCTCTCATTGCTAAGTAGTGATATTTATCCTACTACAATTTTATAGTAGGAAATAAGATGCTACAAGATTAATTGTCAACACTGTGGTAATGTAAAATGCTTGTAATTCCAACAACAAAAAGTTAAATTTTCAGGGCAAGTTCAACAGGGTATGATTTTCATACAATGCATATGTGTTCATTTAGAAATTGTCAATAAAGGTGATATGTTGTTTCAAACATAAAATCTCTGTAAAATACACCTGTTCATCAGTTGTTATATATTCTGTGTATATATACTAGGAATAAATAGCAATCCACAATTTCACTAAAGAAAAATTAAGAAAGAGAGGATTTGCTCTAATTCCCTGACTTGTGAACCAGCTACATTCCCAGAGAACATTCATAGATGAGATTTGTTGTGAGTACAACAAAGTGAGACTTACATACCTTTGACACAAACATACAATGTAAAACATTAAAAACCTAACAAAAAATGCTGCAAATCATTTTTACTTTCATGGTTACCACAATTTAAACTTAAAGCAATTTATTAGAGACTGATACTTTTACGTGAAAAATCAAGCGTCATATGTTAGCTGATGAAATATTACAGATTTCTGATAAAACCTTTATATGCACCTTCATCATTTTACTTATAAGCTTGTGCCCACTCTTGCTTATTTACAAAACAGTTTATCTCCAGCTTTTTAAGTAGTCTTCCTAGACTCATCTTTACCTCTCTGCTGATCATCCTATAGGCTGCCAAGAATCCTGTAGCAGCCAAGATGTAAGCGTCTGGTCTCTTTTCATAATCATATTGGATCCCTGGATAGCTATATATTTTATTCCAGAAGGAAAAATTGTTTATATTTGGCTCTTGTCTTTCCTTAGTTTGCATTATAACCAGAAAATTATGCATTCTTGAGTTGAACCAACTCACAAAATAACAAATGAGTAATGATACTTGGCTCTTGCTTTCCTTTTCTAACTTTATAGGGCATAATGTGTGTTATGTTAGAGAATGTCAGTTTGCTGATTCAAATTTGGCCATGTGGTTGAATCAAGCTGCCCTTTATAACTCCAGTTTCTATATATTTCACATTTTCTTTCATTTTCCAAATAGCACCAGAGAATGCGTTTTTAAGGCCAAAATCGGGATTCCTGTTGAGAACTATGCTATCCTTGGAATAAGCTTCTGCAGCTCATGACCTCTCTCCACCCTCACCCCCATCCCAGAACCTTGAAATCTATGGCATGTAAGACTCCTGCATATTACCTGCCAATGAAACTGTCTAACTGAGAATTAACCAACATGCGTGTATTTTTATAAAGTTTCAAGTACGAGATCCTATATTATCTTTTGTCAATCACCGACTTATTATTTATTAGATTTCTATAGCACCTTTTCTCCAAAGAGCTCAATGTATCTTAAACACATGTTACAGTGCACTTTAAATTGGTGTTACCAAATTTGGCATTAAATGTTAGAAAGGCTGCTGAAACTATGAATTCCAACTGCAAATTATTGAAAGAATGAAAGGAAATTTCAATCATATATATATATATATATATATATATATATAAATATATATATATATAATTTTTTTAGATAGGTATATTAGCTTTGTTAGAACCTCTCTCTAAAAAAAATTATAGAGTTGGCTGTGAAACAGTGAATGTTGCCAATAAATACAGACAGTTACTGGTATTTGAAATGTTATGCAGTTTTCTTGTTTGCACAGGTTCTGATGTTTCCTTTGATTTCTAGAAATAAAACAGCCACTTCCACCTAAATGTCAAGTGACAGGCCCAATAGGCCTTGGATATTTATTTGGTCTGACTTATAGGGGCTCCCAACTCTCTTGCAGTTAATATGCTGTTTATTTTCTTCCCTTTTGCTGTTGGTGTTGAAATACGATTGAGCACAAAGGAACTGTCCTCCATGAACTCCTGTCCCTTGACGGCAGAGGGAGGGGAGCTTGGGGGTGATGGAAGCAGTTACTCTGTTTTCAAGAGAGAAAAATGAACACATCACAATCTTTAAGTTAGAAGTAATTCAGAGAATCAGAGGCAGGCGGTGCCTTCTAATTTAGAGACATTTTCTGTTTCTTTGCCATAAAATACCACTCCCTCCACAAACTACAACAATAATAAAAGAAACCCCACAATCAAAGCCAACTCCAACCTCCCTGTCCTGGAGACCCCAAATTGTGGGCTTCAGTTGCATTCTGCCCTTTCCCTTTCTTCCTTCCCCTTTTCACTTGGGAGGATTGCTTTCAGTTGGGGCAGTCTTCATCCCACATGAGCTTTGAAATCATATCCCTGGATCTGTATAGAACGGCAGCAGTTCAAGGTATTAGCAGCAGCCTTCCATGGTAATGCTGTCATTAGATCATTGTGAGTATTCTAAGGTTCTGCCTGTGAGCATGGCATGAATTTTATATTTGGAAATAAAACCCTCCCGGGATACCACAAAGCTGTATGCTGGCCTTGCCCCTTCTTGAAGGCCGTTAGGATTGGCTGCCCTGCCTCTGTCTTGTGTTACGCAGGAATAAGTCCTGCCGTGTTTGTTTCACATAAGAACCCCTTCAATTTGTTTATAATGATCTGAATGATATTATTAGGTGAACAAAGCCGCTCAATGGTGATATTTATTAACCAGTCATATCATCTGTGTTTAAATCTCGTATTACATTTCAGGGAAATTGTGTGAACCCAACTCCAGCATAACTTTCCTTTGGGGACCATTGCTTTTATTGAGTTGGAAATAAAGTGGAGCATGGAAAGCAGATTTTATTTCCAGGAGAGCCTTTTACTTAAGAGGTTTAGACTGAGCCAGATTATATATAGAGGCCCACAGAAAGGGGCTCTTCAACTTAGCATTGGCTATGTATGTGTCTGTCTAAGTTAGGAAACAGTCCTCCCCGAAGAATGATACAAGAATGCCAATGGATGGAGTACAGAAGTGTCAGGGAATGACTAGAGGAAAACTGTGAATAAAAATGAAGTCTGCTTTTGTGGGCTGAAGAGTGATGGGTACTCAACGCGATCTCTGGGGGTCCAATTGTGCACACATTTACTGGGTGGTGCTCATTGGGAAGGAGGTATGCAGATGTCAGTGACAGTGGCTTGACCTATAGGTGAATTAGAATGTGGAGAACTTAGAATGTGATGAAAGGAAAATAGTGTTGTTTATGAAAAGCAGGGAGAACTGAAGTGTGTATATTTGCATAATGACAGAATGCTGTACTTTATAATTTTTAACATTTGTGACTCCAAGGCCTTAAAAATTATGTAAGAGTAGAAAGGATAGTCCAATGAATCCTCGCACACGTGCATCATTTTGCTTCCAGAATGAGCACACAGTCAGTCTCATTTAATCTTTTTTACTCTGCTGCTATATTATTTTGAAGTAAAACCAAGATACCAAGTGTTTGCATCCATAACTACTTTTGTGCTCCTATGAAAAATTAAGAATCTCTTAAAAGGTCCACCCACAGTACCATTATAGTGTCCATAAAATTAATAATCCCTTAATATCATCAAATATTCAGGCAACATCCAGATTTCTCTCTGATCATCTGATTTTTTAAAAAATGGTTGGTTTGTATCAGAACATCATCAAGGTCACTAGATAATACTTGCCTCTTATGAGTCTTAGAAATCTTTTAATTTATAAATTCTTCCTACATTGTTTTCTTTTATTCTTGAACTTATTTGTTGATAAAATTGGGTCATTTTCTCCATACAGTTCTTTCATTTTGGATTTTGTTGATTGCATCCTTCAAAAAAATAGGGAGATTTAGCAGCTTCATCTGATTCAGGCTTGATTATCTGGCAAGAATACTTCAAATGCAATATGATATTCTCACACTGAGAGGCACATAATGTCTTTGGTTGTCCCTGTTGTTGAGGATGGGAGAAGACACTGTGTTTATTGGCTAAAGCTATTATTTCGTTTCTGAAACTGGATTTTTTTTTTCATTTCTTTGCTGGAATGTGTCTATAAAGAAAACTTTTCTTTGATAATTCTTAATTCTCTGTGGGGAGAATTCATACCAGAATTGCAAGTTAAATGTTTGATACTTTCTATTTAGGTATTCTGGTTGTCTCAAGATTAATGAGCTTTGTTTCTTCTAGTACAATTATGATGTATGGATTTTCAAATTTGGTTAATATAAGGTACAGAAATTATGTTCTTATGCTCATCTCGACCCATATTTGTCTAGTGGGAACCCTTCAATTGGGCTCTGAAGTTCTTCACTATAGTAGATTTTAAAAACATTTTTGCCTTTTGGCTTAACTACATCTCTCAGTCTCATCTTGTACATTTTTTTTACATAATACCTAGAATCACTAACTCTTTCAAAATATTCATTATTTACAGAGGGAATTGGGAATAGGAGAGTTCAACATTTGCCATTGGTGGAACTGGTATGTATTTTATACTGGGCCATGCCCATATGTTTGAAGTACCTTGGGTGAGCTTAAGCTATCCATTCAATGGCAATATTCACAACTGTGTCAAGATGCATAGTGTGGTGGTTTGCCAGCTGGTGGTCCACTTGTCACAGATAGCTGAACTTAACTAGTCTGGTGCCAGTTGTTGGAGGTCTGGCTGCGGATGATTGTCAGCAGCACAAAGGCAGAACAGGAGAAGCTGTAGAGAAGATGTTATCGAAGCTGTTTGGTGAAGATATTGCAGCTGTTGGCAGCTGCTGGTTCTCTTGGGCTCTTCTGCTAGAGGATCTTGTCATGCTGGTTTTTCTAATGAACTTGACTGTTTGTGTTGGAGGAGGAGCTCAGGATCTTGTCTCTGAGAATAGCTACAGTTCACTTTGGAGAGCTCTCATCCTCACCTTGAGCATGCTTCTTGACTCTGGAGGAGAAGACAGTGCATTGCTCAGTCTCCTGGAGAAGCTTGTCACATTGGCCTTCCTGATGGAAACTTTGCTTTCCTCATCATTCAAGGAGTGTGGGACCTCACTGTTGTTGAAGATGGCTATGGTACTTTTCAGGGGGACTCTAGTTCTAACTTTGAGTGTTGCTTCCTCGCTCCAGTTCACATCCCTCAGACTGCTAGCACAGAGCCTTCATCCCAGTGGCACAGACTTTCTAGCTTCCACCACCAACCTTGGGGCCTTTCCAGTGCAGATTTGTGAAATAGGCCTACATGAGACATTGTTGTGGGCTCTAGGTCTCCAGATGGACTCAACGGAGGCATTATTATGGGCTCCAGATCTTCAGTTGTGCTCAAGTAGGACATTACCATGCAATGCAGGCTCTTAGGTGGGGTCTTGGATCTTTGGTGTGTGGACAGATTTCCTGAACTCTTGGTACATGATTCTTGGGGTAAATAATTATAAAATAACTTTATAAAATATGTGTCCTATATGGTATCATTCCCCTTGCAAAACACCATGCTAGGACACATTGTTTTGCAAGGAACAAAAAATTCTCACCAATCTGAAATTTAAAAAAGTTAATTACTTCTTTGTTTTTGTTTGTTTGTTTGTTTTTGTAAATGGAATGTCCAAAAGTAAGAGTGTGTTCAAACAAGGCTTTCAGTTTCTTTCAGTCTTTGCTATGCCTTTCCTAATGTTGGTTCCATCACAAGACAAGCTGTCCTCATGATTCTGACAGATGCCATTAGTCCTCAAGCCTGTTGTGTCTCCACATTCTAAGCAGCAGAAAAGGGTGTCTTTGCCCTCTCTTCCCTGGAATGGTGCAGAGATTTGATTTACATAGGTAGTGTGCTACAGGCAAAAGGCATCACTTATTAGTTGGATCTATGATTGGTTTTACTAGATTCCATGTTTTTATTTGGGAGCTGAGTCTTCAAATGGAAGCTGGGATGCCGGCAAAGGGGTGGTGTGGGACGTGGATGGAAGAAATGGCTAGAGAGTGTGGTTGTCAGGTTGACAAGAAGGGAGGAAATGGTTGCTAAAGCTTGGGCCAAAAATGTCCACTATTTTACAATATAGTTATCCCCTTTCATCTGTTTATCTATTGTTTACCTCCTCATCATAACTGACCTACCATGGTAAGTCTTAGGGAGCCAAAGTGGAGTGAAAACTACTCTCTGACCTCAGAGAGTTTGTAGGGCAATAGAGAGGTAGGAACAATGTCTTTATATCAACCAGGAGAGAAAACTTAATAAGGTACACAGGGGTCTAAGAAAAAATAACACTTTGGGAGGAAGTTTGTAATTGTTAATTTTGTTAATACAAAGATTTTGATTCTGTGATTATTTTATAACAAATCTGTTACTTCCCTTAAGTCCTATGCTCAAATAGTTAAAACAATATAAAAATAAAGCTGTTCCTCATTGGTGGACTTATTTAGAAAATAACTCCTTCATATCTCTGGCATAAAGATATTAACAGTATAAGAATTCATCTTGGGATTCTTTTCTCATTTGCCCAGAAGACATAGAAATGAAAGATGCATCTGTTGGTAATCTGTAGTTGTTTTATGTAAGCTGGTTCATATTTTATCAGAATGTTATAGATTTATAATTTAAGAAAATAAGATTCAAAACCTACGTTGTTTCCTTTGGGTTGAATATAAATTTAAGTGAAATGTTTTGGTTTACAATTCCAACTTTCCCTATTGCGTGAATTACAACAAAGCACAATTTGGTAAATGTTTCTTAGAAAGACTCACCTTGAAAAGGAAGTAAAAGATGTTTCCTGTAGAGAAATTGCACAGCATAATATCTGGGTATGAAGCTGATAGTCACAAGAATATCATTAACTGAAAACTAAATTTTATTTATTTATTTATTTATTTAGGCAGAACTGGAGATTGATCCCAGACCCTTGTGCTTGCCAGGCAAGTGCTTTATTCTAACGAGCCATCTGCCTGGCCCCAAAACTAAATTTTAAAGTAGCCTGATCGAAATCAGTATATATAAATGTAACAGTGAGATCATTAAGTTAAAAATCAAATATATCTTGGATTTCTTTTACTGAATAGCATTATGAGAACTTTAATGATGGTTACTTTTTCTATTTTGTCAGCTGGTGTGAGGCTAATAACAAATTATAATCACAACTTGCTCTATAAAATAACAACATTGTCTTTTAATCCCATGGAGCATCACCTAATTATTTTCTAACCATTAAGGTGATTCATGCAATTCCTTCTCAACCTTTTCATCATTAAAATGGTCCATACTTGCTAATTGACTAATACTGCATTGGTTTCCATTCACATTTATGATTTACTCACAATATCTGAGAAACCTACTGCCTTATGTTGCAAAAGGCTGATTGTGGTCAAGTTTGTGCTTGAAAATGCCCTGGATGCGTGAGGCAGAGAGGAAAGAAACAAAGCCAACAACCTCAAACTTAAACCCAACCATCTGTGCTTTTTGATGGGGCGTTCCTGACTCTGAGCATTAGTCCTAGCTGAGAGTTACCACAGAGTACAATTGTTTATGCTGTGCCACAGTGTAAAGCAGACAATACCACACAATCAAAGCCTTCATACTCAAACAGACATCACACTCTGTAATTATATTTGTCTGACAGATTATTATAATTGTACATGGCAGGTAGTGTAAAGCAGCCCCCTTTTACAGCCTAAATAATGTGGCATATTCTGCATACTCTAAATCAACCTTGCAGAAGGTAAATTATGAAAGCTAAATGCATGTTGAGTGTTTTTATTTACTTTTTCAGTTAGCATCTTATGTGGTGCTAGACAGCAAAAGAACATTACCTTATTTTGCCTGGTACTATTTCATTTAACACTTGATTGTGCAAAGTTCCTTTCTGGCTGACAGCTTCCTTTATTTTCAGACGGTAAGGGTGACACTAGCACTGATTATGTGTAGTCCTTTTCCCCACGCTCAGACTGACCAGATCAGCTGGTGCTAAGTCAGCACAAGAATAAAATACACTTAAAAAATCAGCAGAAGGATAAATCCAATTCTACGGGTTGCTTTTTCAACAGTGAGAAACCAATCAACTTAGGAAAATAGCCACTCAGTTGTTTGTGAAATTTAAGAGCTTTTCGATAGTGCTTTAGATGAAGGGATGTCTCTCGTGGTAAAGCCTGACAGTGCTCATTATATCTCATTTTCCTTTCTTTCCAAGCATATGGGAGGATTCCATTAAAGCTTCGCCATGAGAAAGGACTATGTTGCTTAGTTTTTGTAACAGGTTGTGGGTGGGAATGACTTACATAGCATTTCCAGTACCAATATGTACATGCCCATGTGAGGCCCTCTAGCACCTCCCTCTCTGCAGACAGTGACAGTGTGTATTCCAGAGGAGTGGCTCTTGGAAAGTACAGCCTCTGTCAGTTTTGGTCCCTGAGTTACTGAAGCAGAACCCAGGTGAGCTGGCTTTGAATGTGTACCATGGCTGAGAAGCATATTTTTGTTGTGTTAGGCCTTCAAAATCAGACTTAATTATTTATTTCTGCATTACTTGGCCTATTCTGATTGATACACACAGATATTTGATTTGCCTGTGGTGGCCAATTTTACATTAGATTTGGGTATAGTATATGTGTTTGTCATAGTTTCTACACCATGATTCTTCTGTTTCAAAATATATGTGATAAAATATCAAGTGCTATCATATATTGACTGCTGCTATTATATGTTACTTATGTATTTGGCTAAACCTCAGGAAGATTGGCAAAGTGATGGTAAAGAACAAATTGAATTGCTTTTTGATCTTTTCACTAATAATTAAAATGTTGCCCTGTGGGACTGTCATGCGTAGTTTAAGTCACCCAGCGATGAAATATACAAATTCTGGCCCCATGGTGAGTATGGTAAAGCACATAAAATAATTCTCTGATTCCTTCAAAACAGGGCCTCTTGCTCTGTACCTGTTCCACTTCACTTCCCAGACTTCTGGTATCTACTGTCTGTAAGAATGAAGTGGATAAAATGTAAGGATATGCAAGATTTATATATTTCCCAACATTTGATAGTTTCACTTGTTTATTTTTAGATTTATTTATTTAGTTTTTTTGTTGTAGGGTCTTGCTATATAGCAAGGCTGGCCTCATACTCAAATCCATCTGCCTGCCTCAGACTCTCAAGTACTGGGATTACATATGTGTGCTGGAACACCTGGCAGTGTTCTATTTATTTATTGCCTGGATTTATGTGTGGGTCTAGGTGCTATATAAAACTAATCTTAAATAGCAAAGTACTGAGTGTTGAATTTTTATTTTTATATTTTTGAGATTTTAGTACGGTTAACCTTAGATACATGCAATAGACATAAATCCATTCAAATAAAAATCTTAGGCAGATGTTTCAAATGAGCAATTTAACTGTGAAGCTTTGTCAGGTGTGTCCATAAACTTTTTAGACGTACTGTTAGAATTGTTTGTTGTGGTTTCTACTGTTGTAGTTTCTTTCTGATGTATTCTTGAGGTCTGTGGTCTTGAGTGGCAATAAGCCAAAGGTAGCTACTCCTTAAGAGAAACCTGACATATGTGTTTTCAAGGTGTGTGTGTGTGTGTGTGTGTGTGTGTGTGTGTGTGTGTAGAGGGTGTTGAGGTGTCCCTGTCAGGTAAGACACAATGAGGAGGTGAAACAAAAATGCATGAAACAGAAGAAATCTATTACATGTCCATGAGAGACTAGGGGTGCTGGTGGTAAGATGATAGGAAGCAGAAGGTGGCAGGGAGCTCAAGATTCTGGCTTGGGGCTCCTGTGGAGTTAGGCCTGCCATTGACCCTCTGGCTTTCTCTCAACCTCTGTGGGCCAGTTAGTTTAGAGTAGACCTGTGAAAAGGGAGAACTTATTTTCAAGACTCTCTTGGTGGCTGTGAAGTTTTACCACATGACCAGCAGTTGTGGGTGTGTTGTGCTTTGAATTAATGAGATGTGGAACAGATGAGAGATACAGGTTAAGTTTTAATTAGGTCAAAAATGGCCAGGTATGACTGGGTTTCAAAGAGCTTATAGGAGAACTGAAAATGGATGCCAAAGCAAGAACTATATTAAATAAATTAATGACAAAGCCAGCTCCACAAGTTGATATCTATGGATCCTATTTGTGGCAGTTGTTGCTGAAACCCTCTTCAACATTTTCCTGATTTCTACATTAAATTTTTTTCTAGATTTTTGTTTAGAGACTAATACTCACTGAGGAGTTTTGAAGAATTTACTTATTCCTAACTCATTTACATAGATTTCTCTATTCCCAATTTATTTCCGAGGTAACGTAGAACACAGTTTAAAAGAATTCTTTATTCTATCTTTATGTATATAACTTATCCATATTTGTATCATTTGGCATACAACTGCATTATACTATGGAGCTTTCTTTCAGGGATTCCTTAATTTTAGGGAAGTTGATTCATAGATAGCTAGTCACCTTGGACTTTGGCCTGGCTAGAAAATATGGACTACACCAGACATATTTATCTTAGAGAGTCAAAGATTGGATTTAAAAACTAAGCCAGTATGTCTGGCAATGAAAGAGATAGAATTTTTATTCCTTGGGTTGAATGAGGAAATTATAAATATCAGAGCAGAAATTAATGCAATAGAGACTTGGAAAACAATACAAAGAACCAATGAATCAAAGAGTCAGTTATTTGAAAGGTTAAATAAAATTGCCAAACTGTTAGCCAATCTTATCAAAAAAGGGAGAAAAGACTCAAATCTAATCAGTTAGGCATGTTAAATGGTGAAATCACAACAAATTCCACAGAAATCCAGATCATCAGTACCTACTTTGAGAACCTATATTCTAATAAGATGGAAAGAACAAATGGACAAAGTCCTAAATACATATTAATTAACAAAGTTGAATCAGAAGATACAAAAATTCTATTTTTATTTTAAAAAAATTCTAAATAATCCAATATCCGTCAATGAAATTGAAGACATAATTAAAAACCTACCAACAAAGAAAATCATAGGCCCTAAAGGATTCACTATTGAATTCTACAAGAAATTTAGAGAAGACCTAATGTCACTACTTCCAAAACTAATGAAATTGCAAGAAAGGCAGTACTCCAAAATTCATTTCTGATCCAAGCATTACCCTGATCCCAAAACCAGAGAAGGACATAACCAAAAAAGAGAACTATAGTACAATATCCCTAATGAACATAGATATAAAAAATCCTCACTAAAATATTGGTGAATAGAATCTAGCAAGTCATCCAGATTATACACCATGACCAAGTAGGATTGACTCTAGGGGTACAGGGATGGTTCTACCTATGCAAATCCATGAATGTAACACACTGTATTAACAGATCCAAGGACAAAGACAGAATGATCATTTCAATAAACACCGAAAAAGCATCTGACACCCATGACTACCACCACTCCCACTCAATATAGTTTTGGAAACAGCCAGAACAATTAGACAAGAGAAAAAAAAATTAAAAGGAATGAGGATAGGAAAGGAAGTTAAATTATCATTAGTTATGCATGCCATAGTATACTACAAAAAGATCCCAATAACTCTGCCAAGAGACTTCTAGATTTAAAAATCAAATTCAGTAGCAAATCTGGACACAAGTCAATGCTCAGAAGTTAATAGCCTCCTTGTACCTGAATGACAAACACACCATGAGAGAAATTAGGGAAAAACACCTTACACCTTTACCATAGCATCCAATAAAGTGAAATACTTAGAAATTAATCTAATGAAGGAAGTAGATGGACTCTACATTTAAAATTACAGTAGTCTGAAAAAGGAAATCAAAAGGATACCAGAAGTTGGAAAGATATCTCTCATTCTTGTATAGGAAGAATGAATATAATGAAAATGGACATACTTCCAAAGTTGTTATACAGATATAATGCAATGCAGTTAAAATACCAAGAGCATATCTCACAGAATTAGAGAAAAAATGTCTTGAAATTTATGTGGAACCAGAAAAGGCCTAGAATAGCAAAAGCAATTCTGGACAATAAAGGCAAGGTAGGTGGCATCACAATCCCTGAATTGAAATTATACTACAAAACTATTGTGACAGAAACA
Organism: Ctenomys sociabilis; assembly: GCA_004027165.1. Classification (NCBI taxonomy): domain Eukaryota; kingdom Metazoa; phylum Chordata; class Mammalia; order Rodentia; family Ctenomyidae; genus Ctenomys; species Ctenomys sociabilis. Next base: position 11,933 of record PVKA01023105.1, on the reverse strand, counting down.
GCATGTTTTTTCTTTTCTTTTTTTTTTTTTTTTTTTGGCAGGGGTGGGGGAGGAGAAGATCCAAACATCAGCAGAACAGATTACAAGTGCAGAAATGACTCCAAATACACTCAGCCATCTTATCTTTGACAAAGGAACAAAGCACCTACATTGGAACAAAGTTAACGTCTTTAATAAATAGTGCCAGGAAAACAACTGGTGAGTGATTAAAACTAGACCCTTGTCTATCACATGCACTAAACTAAAATCAAAATGTGTTAGAGATCTAGATCTAAGTACTAAAATGAAACACTACATCTCATTGAACACAGAAGAGGCAGAACTGTAGAAGACAATGGTACAGGGAATGATTTTATGAGCAGTAGTCCAATCACACAGGAAATATCACAAAGAATCAACAGTTGTAATATCATCTTATTAAAATGTTTTTGCACAGCAAAAGAAACCATCAACAGAGAGAAGAGATGACCCACAGTGTGGAGACACATTTTTGTCAGCTGTTCTTCAGACAAAGGATCAATATCTAGAATATATGAAGAACTAAATAAACAAACAAAAATCAGACCCTCAGATGCCCCAAATTGAAAGGCCCAATCCCCAAATGGGCATCTTAAATGAACAGACACTTTGAAAAAGTAGAAATGCAAAGTATATAAATGAAAAAATGTTCAACATCATTGATCATTCTAGAGATGCAAATTGAAACAACACTGATATGGCATTTCACTCCAGAAAGAATGACTATTATCCACAAATAAACCAATAGCAAATCGAGGCATGGCTGTGGGGAAGAAGGAAACTTTCTCCACTGTTGGTCAGAATGTAGACTGGTGCAGCTACTGTGGAAATTAGGGTGGAGATTCCTCAAAAAAACTGAAATGACAGGTTCCATTTGACCCAGGTATTTCCCTTCTTGATATCTTGCCAAAAGAATTAAAACCATCATACCATAGCCACATATAGCAGCATAATATGGTAATATGTGATAGATAAATCTTGGAAACAGTCCATATGCACATCAACTGAGAATGGATAAAGAAGACATGTTTTTTTTTATGTATTTAGGGGGTCTACAGGATCTCACTACACAGATTGGACTTGTAGTGATCCTCCTGTTTTCAGCCACCCAAGGGCTGGGGTTACCTGTATGCACACCACACCCAGTCTCAATTGCAGTCTCAGTGCAATCCCAGGACAGGGCCAGCACAGCAGGCTGGGGATTGAATTCTGGGTCCTGCATCTGCCTAAGCAGGTGCTTTAATCCACTGAGATATCTATTTTTTCCTCCCTTATCCTGTCCTTCCTTCCTCCCTTCTCATTTGAACATTTTCTTCCCATTTCCCAATATCTATTGTATACTTTGCATCTATTATATAGCCTGATATGTTGTTTTTTTGGGGGCAGGGGTGCAGGGTCTCACTACACAGCTTGAACTGGCAGTGATCATTCTGTTTTCAGCCTCCTCAGGGCTGGGATCACAGGTAGGTGCCACCATGCCTAGACTCAATTGCTGGCTCAGCATGCCCAGAGGCAGGGCTGGCATGGCATGTGGTGCCAGGGATCAAACCTAGTCTTTCCAGTTGTCTAAGCCAGTGCTTAATCTGCTGAGCTATGTCACTGAACCTTAGAAGATACTTTATTTTATTTTATTTTTATTTATTTTTTATGAGCAGAATAAATTTATTGAGGGAAAGAAAGCTCCTGTCTAAGAGAGGGACAGGAGGGGGGCCCAAGTGGGTAGATCCCCCAGAAGTTGTCTAGAAGATACTTTAAAAAGACAATGGAATACTACTGTGCTATAAAGAAAGATAAGCTTGAGACATTTCTAGCCCAGTGGGTGCACCTTGTGAGCACACTCATAAGTGAAATAAATAAAACACATTTTAATTCCAGATTGTTTCTGTGGTATGAAAAACTGAAAGCATAAATAAAGACCAAAGTGTATAATAGATATTGGGAAATGGGAAGAAAATGTTCAAATGAGTACTGGGGGGGACTGGGGGGGGGAAGGAAGGACAGGGTAAGGGAGGAAAAAAGAGAATAGAAAGCAAAAGGTGGCAACACAGTCTTGCAAATAAGGGGGTTTTGTGGTTGAAGAGAAGAGAATAGGAGAAAAGATGAAGCAGGATATATAATGCACAGGTACAAATTACCTAGGATGGATGTTATCATTATGTATATCTACAGTGTAACAAGAAAAATAAATTAGAGAAAAGAACAGGTAACTAATACAAGGGGCTAGTAATCTTTGAGTTTATACCTTCTATATTTGAAATAAATCAGTTTTGCTGGCCATACAACATCTTTCAATTCCCTGATTTTGTTGTTCTAAGCATCATCCAAAAGATTCCTGCAATGTGGAAATTATAATTGCACTATTATAAAGGTAGAGTAAAGACGTTCCTAGTAAGAGTAAACAGTTTTACAATGTGGTACAATGTTTCATGGAATAAGAGCAATTGAACGCACCCTGTGAGATACTAGATTTCTTCTGAAGACAATCTCTATGACATTAGGTGTGGGATCTGCTAAATATTATGAGGACAAGAAAAGTCATCTAGAAAGTCAGCCAGGAAAATGTTTGAGCAGAATGTTAGGTCCGTGGCTTTTAGTGCAAAGTGAACAACATGGTAGCACGTGTGTACTGAGTGTTCATTAGGTATCTTTTTTTCTTGATGATTTGAAAAACTGCCTTTGCCCCAACTGTAGAGAATGGTATTTTAACTGATATATGAAAATATAAAACTCATACACATTGATGGATTATCATATTATTATTATTTTTATTTTTGTATTTTAGGGAAGGGTCTACAGGGTGTTCAGTGACTCACTACTAGATTGGACTTGTAGTGATTAGCCTGTTTACAGTCTCCCAAGAGCTGGGATTATAGGGGCAGGCCACCATGCCCAGTCTTAATTGCTGTCTCAGCAGGCCCCTGGGGTGCTGCCAGCATGGCAGGCCTGAGGATCAAACCCCAGCTCCTGTGCCTGCTTGCAGATGCTTTAATTTGTTGAGCTATTTGGTCAGCCCCCATATGTTTTGATATACAGATGCCCTGGTTAAATCAGGCTAAATGGCTCTATCTCCTCAAGCATGTGTACTTCCTTTATGATAAAGCATTCAGAGATACACAAAATGTAAAGATTATCTGTAGTCACCCTATTGTGTTGTTACACACCAAAGATTCTTCCTGTTGTCTAACCTTAACTCAGTACCCATGGATCAACTCCTTCCCATTTCCCACCTCTACTCTCCCCAGTTTCTGGTGACCACTATTCTAGTCTCAAGGTTTCTGAGGTCAACCCTTTTATATTCTACCCATCAAAGATAGAGATTAAATAATTTGTAGAAAAAAAATCCATTAATGTTAGAAGTTATAGCTACCTATTACCCATGTTTGATCCAAATGTCTCTTGTTACCAGATTTAAAAAATTATTATCTGCACACCTGGAGAAAAATCTGTCATCCTCATATTTGGTTTGCTAATCCACTGAAGAAAGTTTGATATTCACAGTTGTGGGACCAGGTACTGCACTGGACTGAGAGCCAGAAATTTCACGTTCTGGCTCATTGCTGTGTTAGTTCAGTTATGTGTTTAGCTCAGATCTGGACGGTTGAATTTTAAGTCCCATCCCTGCCACTATGCATGGCACTTCAGGGATCTTAATCTCTGTTTCATTTGTAAAAGAGGGTATAACATCACAATTCTCATGGTATTGTTAGAATTACTAATTATATAAATATATTTAGACCTCAACCTGGTACCACTAAAGTTTGGGCTAAGGCTGGACTGGGTGAGCCAGGAGAGGCACTCAGAGTGGAAAAATTTAATGGGACACCTCCACATTCCTCAGAGCAAGTTGTTCTCTTCTTACTCTAGTCCTCATCTTGGTCAAGCAATTATTGTCTATTCATGTACATATACTTTGTTGTAAAGGCCTGGTAAACATTTTAGCATACACAAAAAAGTGGCATTCAAGTTCCTACCTCATGAATTTTGCCAAGATCATAAGAGATAATTCACCTGAACAGCTTCACACAGTGTGGCATGTAGTAAATAATAAGCACGAGCTCTAAAAAACTAGAGCAATGGCAACTTACACTATCAATTCTCAATTTAAAAAGTCTGAATTCTCAGTTAGAACCAAACAGTTAAAATGTTGTAATTACTGATCGCTGATTTAAAGAAAGGTGAGACCAACATTTAGCAGCACTATGACTCGAGGTGGGGGGATCATTATAGAACAGAGAGAAAACATGTTCTCAGTCTTTAGGGGCTCACAATCAGGCTGAAAAAAGGCAGGTGAATAAGTAAAACATATTCTCATACATATGTAATGACGCTATCTATATCCAAATACACTTTCCATGGGGAATGGCATGCTGTTGAGATGGAACTCTTTGGAAGGCTGCTTTGCTTCCAACTGGTTGGGGAAGATTTTTGAGGCCAGCTTTGAATGTTCTTTGAAGTACTTGGTAGGAGAAGGTGATTGTTTAGTCTGATGGGAGTTTGGAGGAGCATTTGAAGGGTGGGAGAGAGGATTACGTTTAGAGCCAAAGCACTGAGGAACTGAGATAGTAACAGTAGACAAGGAGAAAATGAAGTGATGGGATAAAGGAATAAAGGATTCATGATACCAGGGAATGTACTAGACGGCCCTAAAACTTCATAGTCCCTCTTGATGGACACATCCGAAAACCTCATGAGAGAGGTGAAGGACCTCTAAGGATTGTTAATATAAATGTTCATTTGCCCATTTCATTTAACAGCGTGAGCCTCTTGCACGGTTGGTATCTAAGCGTCACAGAACTACAGCATTGCTGAAATCTCTTGGGATTTGGTCTAGCCTGGTCCATTTGCTTCTGTTTTCAAGATTATTCATAAGAATTTATTATTATTAATTAATTGGTCAGCAGATTATATCATCCCAACAAGGAACACAACATCTTTAATACAAATTAAGTATTGCTTCTGATGCTTGAGAAAAATCTAGGAAAAAATATAAGCATTTTTTTTTGTCTGCCTTTGAAGACATACCCAGCACAGGTACTGAACTATTTCTGTCTGGCATGTGGCAAATTGCATTTATACAGATGCTATTTGGTAACTTTGTCAAATGAATCAACAAATAAAAAAATTGTCCTTGAATTAGGTTGATGTAATTGTACAGTGCATCTGAAGTGTGCATATTTCTCATATAATTAAGATTGATGTTATAGAAACAAATGCATAGGTAATGTTAACATGGCATTATGGAAGAAAAGTGTTAATTAATATAGATGCAATTATATAGTGGTTTTATCTTGAGGTAATAGTAGAATGTGAATTTGTATATGTGTAATGCATTTTTAAAATTAAATAGGAGTCAAAGGGAATGTCAATGAGACAGTAAATTTGCAAGAGATAAATGTTTCTCCAGACTTGCAAAATGTCCTGCGAGAAGTGAGGGAGTTGGCAGACTTCATTATTGAAAAGGAATTTATCATGGTATAAACTCATTCCTTCATAATTAGGCTGAGGAAACAACCACATGTCCAACAATAGGCAGCATCATTTTTCTTAGTGGGGTACTACAGTTAGAACGTGTTACTGGATTTGGTAAAGGTTTTTTTTTTTTTTCCCTTTGGCAGAACTGGGTCCTTGCACTTGCCAGGCAAACACTTATTCTACTGAGCCATCTCCCTGGCCCCAGGTCAAGGTTTAATTACATGAAAAAATATTAACAAGCCATTAAGTGAAAGGAATCAACTTGAAATCAATATAGGCCACATTAATCTATTAGAACATTCACAGAAGAAGCCTAGAGGTAGATCTAAAATCTGCGCTGAGGCTTTTTTCTGAGCTAGAACCATAGCTTTCTTCATACTTGTGTGTGTATCCCAAATTTATTTTTATAATGGACCCACTTTTAGAAAGATGCTATTATTTTGCGAAATAAAGGGGAGAGCTAAAAGGACCTGCAGAGCAGGATCGACATCCTCTGTTTCCATTGTGAACTCAATGGCAGCATTCAGCACCCCTGAAGTTGGGTTTACCTATGCCCCAAATTCTCTCTCTTGCTTGTGCATGGATTTAGTGTTTCCTGCTATGTCAATATAGCCATACCCTACTTAGCCCTGGATTTTACTTCAAAATCAGATTTATGAACCAGATACCACAGGTGCTGTGTGGTACCTGAGCATTATTCTGGTTACTGTGAGCATAGTTGACCAGTCCATCCTATGTGCCTCTGTGGGACAAGGACAGTGGCTGGGATGATGAGGTCGCATAGTCTGTGAGATCCACATGGGAAAAAGATAGGAAGCCACAAAGAAGACTGCTGTAATGGATATTTCAGAACTGACCAGGGCATGTGGAAAGGTCAAATTAGGCTACTTAGCATTTTAAAGAAAACTATTTGATTTATTTTCTTAATACACTGTAAGTACCACTGTCAACATATATAGTGTTTTAACATGATGAGCTTATTAAAATAGTAAATCTGTAGAGAACATTTAAATCTTCACACAATTATGCTCGAACCTAATACACAAGTGAAAATAGGCAGTGGTAATAACATCAGACAACACTAGAGATAATTTCTCAGCCTCAGGTAGAAAAAAAAATGTTACTGATTGCCTAAGCTTTGTGCCAGCTCTTTTTTATCTGTCTGCTTACTGCTTTTCATTCAAATTATAACACCTTTCCTTGCAAGATAAATTAACAGTTTTTTCCCCTAGTTTTAAGTTTAGATCCTTCGAAAAGCTTAACATAGAGTCATTAGACTTTGGTAAGAGGCCAACTCTAGGCAAAGCAGATACAAAAATACTTCATGTAAAATAAAAATCAAATGTGGGATGCATGCATGAAGCTGCCTGATTGCTGTATTTCTGAGGGCTTGCAGGTTTGTTTTAATTTCTTCCTGCATTCATGAATACTTTTTTTTATTTATTTATTTATTTATTTATTTATTTATTTATTTATTTATTTATTTATTTATTTTTGAGTTATTTCTCTTCCTGTGAAGGGAGTGCTCATATTTTATTTTCATTTTCCTTTTCTGGTTCTTTTTTGAGGAAGTTAAATGTTTTTCTTATCAGGCATTAGGTTCTTTTTTTTTTTTTTAAAGTTAAAAGCCTCCTCTACTCCTGAGTAATGTTTATTTGACCTAAGGTCCTCTTGGGCCTAAGTTGCAACTTCTTAATATTTAAGAGGTAGAGGTAAGCATGTTGGTTTGGAGATAAAAAATAGAAAAGATGAGAAAAAGAAGTTGGAACTAATGACCATCTAGAACCTACAGATTCCTCATTTCCAGGCCCACAAAGCCATAGACAGCCATGGTTGGTGAACAGGCATTGTTTTCTTAAATGAGTCCAGGTTGGGAATGGAGGCAAGTGTTATCCTCAGTGGAGGATATCGCATGGCTTTTCTTGACATTATGGTTGGATTGCTGTTAATTTCCGAAGGTTTTAAGTGATCTATCTGTGCATTAGCACCTGTTTCTAAATACATACTCTGTGCAGTCACTGAAGATATGCTTATCAAAGCAACATGCACTCTCCGCCTTTGAAAACAAAATGTGTCAATGCCATACCATTATCAAGGACCTTACAGAATTGTTCATTTGACCCTCATAATAATCCTAACATGTAGTTAAAGTAGACACGATGATTTCCAATTTGTACATGACAAAATTGGTAAGTTGTGTAGGATCATCTAGTGAATAAGTGACAGAATTGCGGCCTGATGTTGAATCAACTGATTTTGGGTCTGCTGGCTCAGTGGCTCTCACCTAAGGTGGGGTGGGAATTACAATTGCTGAGGAAATATTTTTAAGAACTCACTGCTGATACATTCATATGTTCTGGCATTTATTCTTAGAACTTAACTATATGTCCTCAGCTCTACATGTATTAGGTTATGCTGGAAGGCACAGTGAAGTGGGCAGGAGGGCAAGCTCATCAATATAAATATTTAAATATGTATATATGCAAGTCTTTTTATATTCCTGTCCTGTATAGCTGATCCTACCAATGAAGAGGCATTGAGGTAAACATTTGCATGAGAAATACCCTAAGGCAGAGTGTGGTTAGTGCCACTTGGGTGACAGTAAGAATTTGGAAATCAGAAAAATCATTTCTAATTAAGGAGTTCAAGAAAGTATTTTAGGACAGGCTGAGCCTGAATGATGGCTGAGAGAAAATTGTGATTCAAGAAATTCTTAAGTCTAAACATTGAGACCTTCAACCATATCTTTCTTATGAGTACCACCCTAGTAGCTGTCTGACATTAGGCAAGTTTTACAACTCCAAACCCTAATTCTGGGGAAACCCTTGTAACCTTTTCCACACTAGCAGTTATGCCTTTGTCTCCTCGTTCATAAGATTCTGTCTGTCCTTGAAGGCCTCTGGTAGCACACAAATCCTCCAGAAAGTAGTCACAGTTCTTTTCCTGAATGCAAGTCTGTCCTTTCTTAATTCTCTAGCCTTTGCATGTTATTCACTGGGCTGCATTTCACCCCATTATCCCTGAATTTGCAGGCTTGTCTTTACCTCCCTGCAATACCTGGCACAAATTCTTGCTTTTATTAGTGTCTGACAAATTTTAGGTGAACAGAATTCAAGAGTCTTGATGTTCTCTTTGAGTCTGGAGTGATCAGGTCCCTACATTAGGTCCCTTGAGATGGGAACTTAGTCCAATCACTTGAGATTTTCCTTTAATCTGTAACAGTTATACTAATCGGATTTAAAACTGACTGAACACTTTTATTATAGCCTGCCAGAGGTATGCATTAAAATTTAACACTGTTTCCTCTTTGAACAGAAAGAAAGTACTTATGGTGTGATTATATAGGATTAGAATTTTTCATTAAAAAAGGTTTTAAACACTTTAGCAAGTGAAAGACAGAATCCTATTTAATGAGTTTTTAAAGATAGCGAAAGTAAGCAAAGTTCAACAGAATCATTTTCCCTCCCCTCACATAAGCCTCTCTTTTATTTCCATGTCCCACGCACAAATCATGGCCTTATAACTTGGAAAGAGTTCTAGTCACACAGAGCAATGGAAGACGAAGCCTGCTATAAAGTAAGTAAGAGCTGGTACAGAAATCTAAGAGCAGACAATAACCCTTCAAAGCCCTGTGTTTGGAGAATTTCTGAATTATAAAGGACATGATTTTATAAACTCAACCCTTCGAATGGAGGGTGGTACTTTATGATGGGTGAGCATCTTAAGAGGCTTACAGCCAGCATTCCTGAAGGAAGTGAAAGTTCTGTGGTAACTAAAGTTTGTAGTCATCCCTGTGTGGCTCTCAGTGTAGATGAGTTTCTGAGCCTGTGCTGTGGAACGTGGTCCTCATGCAGCTTGGCAGATGTGGTGTCATTTAATATAGGCCTGACTGCCACGTGCAAGCATACAAGTTACAGAATACAAAAGCCCAATCCTCCAAAAACAGGAAATCCAGCCAAAATATTTAACCAAGTAATTTTATTACCACCTTTGAAATGGCTATGGTATGCATTTTAGTGGGGGTTCAACAGCACACATATATCAGATAATGGGCTTGGGTTGAAATACATCTACCTCAGATCTGTTTACCCAGAAAGATCTAAAGAGTCAATTTTCTAAGCATTCAGAGTTGTTGGAACTGGAGTGTGGCAGCTTAGTGGCAGCAGTTTAAGATTTCTCTGATGTGAACCTTGATAGAAACAGAGTGGCTATTGGAAATGTGTGCACATTCTCATTTACGGCTAATTAGAAGTATTTTTGTGACTGGCTTTGGGGAAATGTGTCACTAGTATCAGCACGTTGCACTGCACAGTTAATAAGAATTGGCACTAGAGTCCTATGTATCATACTTGGAGGCAAACTTTGATGAAGACATCATTTCAGAATTCTTGTGTATATACTCTCATTTATCACTAATTAAAATTACTTTTTTTTAATACAAGGGCTATTCTGTTTCCTTCCCCCCTATTGTTTGTATCTAAACAAATCTTCATCTATACTTAGTCAAAGACATGTTTAAATCATTTTTTTGTGGTTTAAGTCTGAGTAAAGGACTAGGTCTTGGGCCAAGGAGTTAGCTTCATGGAATAATCACTTCCTTGGTAAGTGCAAGGGCTTGAGTTCAATCCACGGTTCCGGAAAAAAAAAAAAAAAAAAGGACTAAGGACTAAGTCTGTCTTGGACCCCAGAACCATTTACAAGCCCTACTGTTATCTGTAGTTTGATAGAATCCAGGTGCTGGGACACAGACCTTGTTAACAGTTTAAGGAGGTGTTGGGGATATGGCTCAATGGAATAAGTGCTTCCCTAGCAAGCACAAGGGCCTGAGTTCAATTCCTGGTTCTGCCAAAAAATAAAACAATCTAAGGATATAAGGTCCTATTAGTAGACAGTGGTTCGAGGAGGGGTCTCAACCATGGGCTCCATGATTGAAGGCTTGTTTTGATTTTTTAATTAAAAGCCTGACTTTAGTGAATGAATATGTCTTTTGACTATAATTGTCTTTGTGTTGAAGACCCACCCCAGTTTAATTGCCTGTATTTGAAACTAACTGAGCAGTCTGTATTTTGAAAACACTATCTCTCTTTGCAGTTCGGGGACACACAGAGAGCTATTAAGGTGAGCTATTTGGCCCACCCAACAACTAAAGTTTAGAGACCAAAAAAAGATACATAGGGGAAGAGGACTGCCAATTTTTGTCCCTGCCCTCCAAAATCAGTGAGAACTCAAAACATTAGAGAACTGCTTCAAGCTGAGAAGGGTGGATGTGAAGGAAGAGCACATTGGGCACTGTCCTCCCTTCCTCAGGGCACCAATCTAATGGGCTCAGATAGTGGTTTTATCAGGTAACAGCTCTTTCTGCAAAGTTGCTCCAGTAGATGCCAGTAGGGGAATCTAACATATAATTGGTTTTATCTGTATAGTTGCTTGGAGTTTGGCAGGCTCTAGACAAGAATAAATACATTTTGAGAAATGAAAGCATGTGTAATCAAAGCATGAACACTAGAATGGAAATCATGTTTGAAAAAGAGTCAAGTCCAGACACTTTTTTTGGGGGGGAAGTAGAGGGTGGAATAGTGATTGCAATCCATTTTTTTTTTAAATTTAGCTTACTGTTATGGCCTTGTTTTAAATATCTGTTTGGTATACATTTCTGCTGGATGTTCATGACCAACTTAAATTGGGATCTATACTAATAAACATTAACCTCTTTTTATCTGTCAGTCAAGGAACCATGCATTGCACCTCTCAGTTCTCCTGTCAGTGTCAGCTGACATGGCCATTGCTTGACCAAGTTGCTTGCTTCCTTTTTTTTTTTTTTTTGCTTATTGAGACAATAATTTATTTCTAATTATAATTAATGTTCATTTGAAACATTTCTTTACTCATCAATTTACATAACATAAGCACTGCATCTGCCTTAGAATAATATTGTAGATATTAGTTTGATTACATTTTCAGTCCTAAAACATGGTTATTCATGCTGTGGGCTAGGGGTAAGATTGTCACTCGGGGTACTTTTTTTTGAGCCTGTGATACATTTTTATTTTTATAATTTCCTATGCTATTATCTAAAGTAGATTTTGAGAGATTAAATAAATCAGCAGAAGTCTTAAGTTATCCCACTGATTTTAATGTTTTTGTGGCACATTTGTTAACAATAATACCAACAGCCGAGAAAGAGAGAGAGAGAGAGAGAGAGAGAGAGAGAGAGAGAGAGAGAGAGAGAGAGCTTTAGTTGTTGTACATTTCTATTTGTATTTCTTCTTTTGACTTCTTATAGTAGGGAGACTATATGATATTTGCACCTGTGTGTCTGTTTTATTTCACTTATGAGTATATGTTCAAGTGGCATCCACTTCAATATAAATGCTTCAAGTGTATCATTCTTTATAGCTGAGTAATACTCCATTATATAGAAATACCACATCTTTTTCAACCAT
>PVKA01023104.1:18620-36227 GCA_004027165.1 Ctenomys sociabilis | reverse complement strand
CTTGTTATACTAGGGAGACTATATGATATTTACACATGTGTGTCTGGTTTATTTCACTTATGAGTATATGTTCAAGTGGCATCCACTTCAGTATAAATGCTTCAAACTTATCATTCTTAATAGCTGAGTAATACTCCATTATATAGAAATACCACATCTTTTTCAACCATTCCTCATGTGATGGACACCTTGGTTGTTTCCAAGATTTTGCTATCACACATTGTGCTGCTATAAACATAGGTACACATATATCACTATGATACAATGTTTTCAGATCCTTTGGGAAAATTCCCAGTAGGGGGATAGCCGGCTTGAATGGGATTTCTAGTCCCACTGTTTTGAGGAGTCTCCACACTGACCTCCACAATGGTGGTACCAGTCTACATTCCCACCAGCAGTGGAGAAGTGTTCCCTTTTCTCCACAACCTCTCCAACATCTGTTGTTGGTTGATTTCCTTATGATAGCCATTCTTTCTGGAGTGAGATGGCATCTCAGTGTTGTTTTTATTTGCATTTCATGAATGGCTAGCGATGTGGAGCATTTTTTCATATATTTATTTGCTTCTTTAATTTCTTCCTCTGAGAACTGTGTATTCATCTCAGATGCCCATTTCTGATTTGGATCTTTAAATTTGAGGGCCCTGTTATATCTTAGTTCTTTATATATTCTAGACAGCAGTCCTCTGTCTGATTGCTTATTAGTTAGGATTTTTCAAAGTTTGTGGGTTGTCTTTTCACTCTGTTGACAATTTCTTTTGACATGCAGAAGCTCCTTAAGAAGAGTTGATCTCAGTTGTTGATTCTTTCAAGTGCTTCCCGTGTGAATATATGCTTGTTTATGAACTGTTTACCTACCCCTATGTCTTCAAGAGTTCCTCCTACTTTCTCTTCCAGGAGATTGAGTGTTTCTGTTTTAACGTTTAGATCTTTAATCCATTTTGACTTTAACTTAGTGCATGGTGATAGAGCTGGGTCAAGTTTTAGTTTTCAGCATGTACAAAGCCATGTTTTCCAGCACCATTTGTTAAAGAGGCTATCTTTCTTCCAGAGAGCTTGTGTAGCCTCTTTGTCAAAGATAAGATGGCTGAGTGTTTTCGTAGATGCCTCTGCATCTTCTAATCTATTCCACTGATCCTCAGGTCTGTTTTGTTGCCAATACCATGTTGATTTTATCACAGTGGCTTTGTAGTATAATTTCAAATCAGGAATTGTGATGCCTTCTGCCTTGTCTTGATTGGCCAAGATTGCCTTTGCTATTCTAGGTCGTTTGTGGTTCCAAATAAATTTTAGGATTGATTTCTCTATGTCTGGGAGGTATGTTGGTGGCAGATTACTAAGGATTGCATTAAATCTCTACAGCCCTACCCTGTTTTAATGTTTGTTATATGAATAAGATTGTGAACACAGTGGATGGACTTAGAGTGGTATTGAAATGCTAGTCAGGTTTCAACACGGATAATTTGATCAAGGTTAATAGCTAATTGGTTGCAGAACAAAAACTTATACAAAAGTTTCTAAAGCTAAACCTAGGGCTTATATAATTTTGGGCAATTCATCTTTATTGTTCAAGCCTGTTTCTCCATAAGAAAAATGAATAGATTGGGCCATATAACACCGAGACATTTTTAGCTCTAAAGAAGCTCAGACCAGAATCTAAGGAAAAGATTCTTGCCTTGCAAATGAGTTTCTAGAAAGACAGCATGAGGCACTGTCTGATACCCCCGAAGTTTCAGAACCCCATCATCCTTGGGCTGATGCTAGGGAGGTGTTGTGATTTTTTTCTATGTTGATGGGTGTCTTGGTGTCACACAGAGGCTGTTGATGTCACCACCTGGGAAAATAAGACTTGTCCTCTGCTTATGCTACCAGCCTCCACACAAGCCCTGGGAATAGTATACTATCATTTATCAGCCCAAAATATATACCTCCTGGATTTGAGCAGTGCCAGAAGAATTCACAATGAATCCAGCTCCCAATCATTCAAGAAAGAAAGTAAGGCTCAGAGGGGGAAAATCTGAAAATTTTGCCTAGAGTTTCTATAAAATATGACAAAGGTCATGCTGAGAAAGTCAGGATTCAAGTCAGAGCATTAGCTTTCAGCAGTATCAGCTTCATAACAGCATCATTTACTACATTGTGTGCACAGTTCCACAGTTTACAGACTTACATATTTCCATGGAGCTAATTATCCTCATTCTTACCTGACAAACTAGAGTTCAACAAAGTCAGACCATGAGGGATAGAACTCACTATTGGACTCTGATGATCACGATGTCTTTTCAAGGGAGAGGGGGGCTGCTGTGGTCGTAAGTTTTCTGTTTGGGGAAATAGTGATTTTATTACTATGATTGGGTTTGTCCTCTAAAGGAACCGAGCCCCTCACAAGCAGACATAAGAGAAAGATATAATTGAGGTCACCCACCATGAAAAGGAAGACTTATAGTTAGAGGTACATGGGCGGTTGAGTGTTTGTGCAGAGTGCATGTGTAAACAAAATTGAGTCTCATCTGGGCACCGCTGACCATGGCCAAGGAGGAACTGGTGCTCACGATGCTTGATCCTGAAAATTTAGTATAGCAGTGAGGTTGGAGGACCAGCAGGCTCTCTATAGGAGTCAGGGTCTGTCCGTCCTCTCTTAATATGGACACAGATTGTATCAGTTCTTGGCCTTGGCTTGGGTCAGTATGGAGCAGGCTGATGAAGGAGCTCTGCTCCCAGGGTCAGGACGGGGGGAGGTCTGGGGGCCGGTTCTGATAGGAAAGAGTTGGCTCACAGCTGCATCCTTAACTGGAAATAAGATGGCTGCATCGTGGTGGTGCTTGAGGCATATCTGATGCCAACCCTGACTCCTTCATGGACCCTGTGGCCTTGGGTGAATCATTTCATTCCCTTTGTCTCTTGTTTTCACATTGCAAATCAGAGGCATTGCCACTGCCCATCCCACATGCCAATTTGTCTTGGCCATCCTATTGGCTTGTGTGTGGGATAGGGATGCAGAGAAGCAGTTGGCAAATTACCACCCATGGCCTAAATCCAGCTTGCTGCCTGTTTTGGATTTTACATTTTCTAAATGGAAAAAAGAACAACCTAAAAAGCATAGTACTTGTGATACATAAAAATTATATAAAATGAAGTTGTAGATTTATGTATAATTTATGTAATTGTATAACACATATAGTTAAAACATAATTTTATATTATGATCATATAACACAATGTTATACTGTATCTAATATTATAAACATTTCTATATTAATCTTTATAAAACATAGACTTTTGAGTATAAAAATTAAAATTAAAATTCAATGTCTGTAAAAATACCTTCATCAAAAATAGCCATGCTCACTTATTTACTGTCATTTCCTGTACTACTTTCATGCTGCAGTAGCAGAGCTGAGTAGTTGTGAAGGAGACTGTGTGACCTGTAAGGCTTAACTGATTACTATCTGGGCCCTTCCAGGAAACAGCTGGCTGACCCTAGAGTCCAGGTTCAGGGCATGCACCCAACACGGCAGGGTGCTGAATGGACGCAGTATTACTCTTCTTCTGCAGATGAGCAAAGAGGAAGTGTGAAGTTAATGCCACAGGGCTTAAAAATAAAATACAAACTTCCAGAGTTCACACTCAGTTCCACCTTCAAGCTGCCCATGGAATTCTGTTCCTTCATTATAAATCTCCCCCAAGCTTGTGGATTTGGTGAAATGGTAGCACATACAGGTCAACTGATGACAAGGAGATCAGAGAATAAGCCTACAGCCAGAGCTAGGAGAAATGGTCCCTACCTGCCAGAAACCAACGCTGGATAGCTGGCCTCCCAGAGCAGAAATTCTACCACCAGAAACACGCACAGGAGATGTGATAAGGAACAAATGTAAGGAAAACTTCCCGCACCCTGAGAAATTAAAGGACACTTTAAAAAGAAACAAAGCACCATTTATATGTTATATATAAGCAAAAATGTTAATAACCATGGTAACAAATATAAGGGATACTATAATAAAACTGGGATATGTATATATTACTCACAACAATGTAAATTGGTTTAAAATACCTCTATTAATTTAATTTGGCATTATATACTAATAAGGTTTAAATTATGCTTATTCTTTGGTACACTAATTTCATGTCTAAAAAATTCTATTCTCAGAAATTAACTCTAAGTTCAGAAAAGTAATATCCATCAAGATGTTACTAAAGTATAGTTTGGGAATTAATCTAAAACAACTGGCTAAGTAAATTGTGGTACATCAAACCAATGGGAAATTATGTAACTATTACAAATTATGCAAGAACTGAAGGAAAAAATATATTGTGAGGCAAAACCAATGAAAATTGTAATTTTTCTACAGATCTTATAATCAGAATTTTAATCTGTACTGAAATAAGCAAAACTGAATGCAAGGGTTCTCTCTTTTTTTTACATTTCAGCACCAGAAACAGAACACAGAGCCTTTGCACTGAAAGACATCTCCAACACTTTTTAAATTTTCTATTTTGAGACAGACTTGCTAAGTTACTGAATTACCCAGGAAGGTTCAAGCCTGCGATTCTCCTGCCTCAGCCTCTCAGAGTTCTGAAATTACAGTCATGGGTGGCCATACCCAGATCACAAGATTTTTTTAAAATGGTAATTCTCCAATTTTATTGTTATCATATCATTTTCTGGATGTAGAAGGAGGAGGATCTGGTCTTCTAGAGATTATGCTGGTGTTGACTGAGTTGCCATGAGGCTTATGCTCACACAAGGCCTTTTGCTTTCCTTCCCCTCTAGCCAGGATGGAGCCCCGTGATGGGGTAGAGCCCCCAGATGCGACTGAAGAGGCCTCTGTGCTAGGGTCAGACAAGGGCAGAGAGGACCAGGATGAGGGCAGGGCCGAGTTGCCTTGCAAAGAGACTATTCTTGGAGTCAAAACTCTGAAATTCAGTACTTGATCCTGAACAGAGGATGACCCACCAAAGTGTGGAGAAGCCTAGATAGGAGGCATGATCCAACACCCAGGTACGGAGAGGGTCTCTTACCAGAGATAGACACCAGAAACCAACACAGATCTGTGGTATGGAATCCCAGAAAGCATAAAAATACAAGGCAATGACCAGTAGAAGAGAGCCCCAGTGCAGTTCCCATGGCTCTGATGTTGTCTGAGACTCTCCCGCAGCCTAATTGATGAGGTTTCTGCTGAGTACACACTAATGTTTATTTAGTACTCACATCTAGCTTCTCATTATTTATAGATTTTAATCACAGCCTTGTAGAACACTGTATATCGAAAGCCTTGTGAGGATATTTAGCATCTTTCTTGGATAGCCTCCCCAAAGCTTTTGCTGCTGTAGTTTCTTATACTAGACTGCATTTTTCTTTCAGAAAAACCCTGTCTGAGCATGGAATAATTCTCCAACCCCTGTGTTTTGACTTATAACTTCTCTTTCTGGTTCTTCTTTCTAATTGTAGGGGCCACTGATATCATACTGTCTCACTCTTCCTCCCCTGAAGTCCATTTTGATCCCCCATGAGGTGGCAGTAGGATGTCTGCCCTCCTGGGGCTACCAGAGCAGAGAAGAGGGGGCCTGTAGATGGGCAGGAGAAAGGCATATCCTGGCTGGAACTGTAAGGGAGACCTGGCGGGGGAATCCACATGAATATACACCAGAGACTAGAAGATGAGGGACTTCTTCGGGGAACAGAAAGTGGTTCCATTTGGAATTATTCCAAAAGTTTTATTTGTACTAATTCAATTTTCTGGGCATGTGGAGCATGGTATGAGAAATAGGATTTATCTTGGATGAGGCCCTGAGAGAAGAAGTAGGCCATGTGAGATGATGCCGGAGGGTTTATGTCTTCAGACTGACAAATGGTACACTGGCCCCATGAAGCCTTGAACTTGCTTATAGTTATTAGAAAGTAAAACAATCCTAACAAAACTAGCAGTAGACTACTACATACTATTTGAACAACCTTCCTGCACTTTTGTGACATAATCATCAACAAAATAACAATCACCTCCTGAGTTCCCTTGTAAGTTATCATCATCTATTTTACAGATCAGAAAACTGAGGCTAACAGATGAAGACTTTCTCAAGGTTGTGCAGCCAGTAACCATTCTTGCAAGATCCAAATCCAGGCCCAAAACTCCTCGAAAATTGTTCTCCTTCAGCACCATTTGCAGTTCCTGGATAGGGGTAAAACAGCAGGTTGATAAGCCTGGGATGGCTTATAAACCACCACTTACCTGGTGCTTTTACTCTACAACTGTGAGAAGTCAAACGTGATATGGAAGTGTTTTTAAAAATGATGTGAGGAGCAGCACTCAGGAAAACTGAGTGCTTGAATGCAGAGAAGGAGACTACAGCAGTTCGTTCTGTGAACCTGGACCTGGTGTCACTGGGCCACCCCTTATGGGGTAGGACAAGAAAAGAGAGAAGTGTTGAGTCCCCAAGGGGCCAGAATTATATAGCTGCTAACTTCTGCCCACATGAGAGTGGCAAATTGCTAGGAAAGTAACCAGTTCACATCTGGACAGCTCTTTGCAGAGTCCCTTTTCAATCATTATGTCATGATTATCCTTCTCCAACTCCGAGAAACTGGGAAGATAATCTCTCTTTTATAGTTTACTGCTGAGTCTCAGGGGTGTTTTGTGACTTTCCCTGAGCTGTACAGGTTGGGAATACTGCATTTGCATTCCATTTCTCTAAAACCATCCTGCACATCCTAGCCACTTTCCATCCTAATTGCAGAAACAGCAGTATTAAAGGAGCTCTTTCTAAGGCAGGATGGAAGGAAAAGAATAAGAGAGCTGAGAGATCAAAGAGAGGTTGCCTAGAGAATAAACACACTGTTATTTATTGATGAGAAAATAAGGAATTCAGCCCAAGTTTTGAAAAACAGAAACCATTAGCAAAATATGGGTGAAACCCAACTATACTATTAAGATCACATAAATCAGAAGTCTTGGAGGTATTCTTAAATGAGGCATAAAAACATCAAAACTGGGCTCACTCTTATTGTAATAATTAAGGCTATTTTTAAGCACTACTGGGGATGGAGAAGCTGAATTAGAGGTCACATGAGTTGAATGACCATCTTCAGAATGCAGTCAGAATGTTTACTCCCATGATCCTTTGAGTTGTGTTCCATCCCTTGACTGGACTTCTGAGGCCACTGAATGCACATCCGGGCCTGGTTATTTCCAGCATCTCAACCTGCAATGGTCCCTTAGCTGTACCTTGCTTGGATCCCAAAAGCTGCAATGAGTAATTTTCGTGAATCCTTTTTTCCGAAAATGCTAATTATTCTTTAAAAGTACTATGTATGATAGGAGAGCACAAATCTTTGTACAGAAATAGCCCAGCAAGAGTTGCAATCATTTCCCATCCTTGAAGAACATGTTTTAAAAGTAATGTTGTTTTAACATTCCATGAGTTTAGCAATTTGAATAACATTGTCTTCATTCATTACTTGATTTATTTGCATATTTTTATGGCATCCCTAAATAAGTGTATTACAACTGGTGAATATAATAACTTAAGAGACTCTAATTCATAATAATATTTGGAAACTATACAAATATTTTAAGTTTATGACTTTTTCTGAAGAACCATATTTATTGAGTAGAAGTTTTGAGAACTACAGATTTTCCCAGAGAAATGAATATTTTCCTTGAAGCATCCTATCTGGGTTGGGATCACTATAAATTGTGGGCATCCTCAAAGCTGGGAAAAGCCAGGGTCTGATTATAAGAACATGAGGCAAGGTTAAAAAGGTCAAAGGACCATGGTGGAAGTAAACATCTGAGAACTTAGAACCCAGCCTCAAAGCTGGGAGGGACTTATGAGAGAAGACAGAATGGGAGAAAGCAAGAAAATGCTTACGCAGATTATAAACTGGGCAAGGTGCCATGGAATCTTGGTCTTCTTCAAAGGGTTAGAACCTTGCCATGTCCACCTCCAGGAACTGTGGAGGGTGAAGATCTGAACCCAGAATCTGGGTACATGTGGCTGGGATCTGATGTCTAAGCACATGAGGAAGCTTATAGATGCAATTATGTCATGTTTAGGGGCTGAATGAAAAGGACCTCAAAAATAGGTCTAATTACAGGCAGACACTCAACGTCTACTCTGTGTAATCTCATTTGTTATCCTTTTCTTCCTTTTCTTTTCTTTTTTTGTACCAGGAATCAAACTCAGGATCTCATGCTTGCAAAGTAGATGCTGTGCCACTGAGCTTGTTAACCTTTTAGACTGTATATTATGAAAGTCATAATAAACTGGAAAGTTCATTAATTCAAAGAAATCAGTTTTTGGACAAAATATTTAGTAAGTACAGAAAATGTGGGTCAGAATCAGACCACCAGTAACCAGCTGTGAACAAAAGGTGGCCATTCAATCCTTCAAGGCTCATGTTCAACACCCACAGGCTGGGATTATAGAGAATCAGAGAATTAAAAAAAAAAAATGACATTCCATGAGCTGCCTGCAGAAGGACTAACATATATGATACAGTAGTACTGATAATAAGTAACAGGCCTGGATGCAAAATCCTAGCTGTATAACTATCCAGGCCTGCAACCTCATCCACCAGCCTCTCTGAGTCTACTATATTGAGTAGGAATAATAAACTAGCATTTAAATCTGAGGGTTTCTTTGAGGATTAAATAAAATAATGCACCCAACAATATGTAATCCTTAAATGTAAGTTATGATTATATATCTATATATTGCTCAAAGCCAGGTTGAGTTCCATTTCCTACATATATATTTCTTCTGTCTGGTCACAAAAGTCAGCAGAGATGGGTGGCCTCTCAGGAGTCCCTTTCTATTCTGTGGTAGGGATATTTGCAATTGCAAACAGCTTCTAGAAGCTTCTAGAAGGCTGTACACTAAGTGGATCACACTGAGATTGGCTGAGAGAACAAAGGGCTAGAGCTGTGCAGAGGTGCGTGAGGGGCATGTTAAATGAGGACAGAAGGCCAGATGCCAGGTGACATTTAGCCTAGTCCGTACAAGCCTGTAACAGAAGACTTGTCCCAACAGGGAAAAAAAATTGTGTTCTGCATTTTGAGAGGATACAACAAGGACCTGTGGTGGGCACTGAAAAGGAAAGAGTCCGGCACAGTGTGAGGAAAGGAAAGGGCTCCTGGGAGGAGTCAAGCCAAGCAAAGGTGAGGAGGTGCACACAGTATTGGCCTGTGTTTGAAAGCCTCTTTAGAGCACAAAGGTGGCCACAGGCATAATCTTTGAGACAGCCCCTGTGATTTGAATCAGTTGATTCCCCCTTGTATATGTGCAGTACTTTTTCCATTTCCAGGTAGCTTCATAAATTCATAAACTTGTACCCTTTTCATGGCAGCAAATGATATTAGAAAGCTAATTAGCTACAGAGCTAATTTTCATGTCACAGTGAAATTATAGGTTTCATGGTATAGAACAAAATTATCTACCTGTCCCTCCTCATCCTCTGTTCCCACCCTATCCCATTTCCTTCTTCCATCACCTGTATATATTCCCCTCTTCTGTCTGGTCACAAAGGTCAGCAGAGAGGGGTGGCCTCTCAGGAGTCCCTTTCTCTTCTGTGTCAGGCATATTTGCATTTGCAAACAGCTTAAATTGAGTAGAGTTTTCATTGCTCTTTCTCCTTCTCCCATTTTTAAATGCAAATGTTAATGTTTGGTTAGCATGAGTTCAGTATTAAGCCTCAGATACCTGTGGCTGCCTTCTTCCCTGGATTCTAAATAAGCACAGGTGGAGTGGTGCGACCTGCTGAGAGCTTCTACATCCTGGAAGGCTGCAGTCCAGCTAATTGCTGGTCATGCTGAGAGGGCTGGGCAGGGCCTTGTCTCACTTACCAGCTCTCAGGGAATCTTGCTTCCTACCAGCACCGAAGGAGAGAAAATTAATGTACTGGAGACAGACAAGCAGGCAAGGATAAAGCTTATCTTTGGAATTAAGTTCTGGATTTTCTTTGGGCACCAAAATTTTGTGTAATTGAGCCTAACAGAAATCAAGTTCCAGTCTCAGGAATTGGAATCTCTTAGATCAAGCTCTTAATCTCTTAGAGCATTCCTATGGACACAGCTGGGGCGATTCCTTCAATAGGAAGCCTCATTCAGAAAGCCAGTTGTTACAAAGGGTGTAAATAACACGGGGCCAAGATTAAATAACACACTCACACACTCTTGCTCAAAGATGGCAGAAGTGTTCTAATACTTCCCAAGGGGCCATAGATAAGAAAATATAGGATGCTAGTATGTTGGCAGTTTTCTGAACAAAGAAGTTCAAATTCTGGATTCATGGAAATCCTAGTAAAATTCATACTAATTTCATCTGTACATGACCTTTTATTGTTACCATCCAAATGCTACTGCTGCTAACTTGATCCTTTAGGGCACACTGACTTGTTATAGTAATATCGTGTCTGGCTTTAACCCTACTTCTGGATCCTCATAGTAGAGAGCAGCCATTTCTGACCCTATTGATCTTGAACGACTCCACCTGCAGCTTGAAATCTGAACTTCTTTGCTGATTGCTGTAGGTAAAACATCTTTTTTGTACTAAGGTGAGTTTTGTGAATAGTAACATTGTGGATGGATTGGACATGCATGAAAAGGAAATAAAAACCGTGATGCCTATTAGTGAAGAAGGAAAAAGGTAATAGGAGTACACATTGCCTTTTTGCGTTTTAACCCATTTCCAGGCTTTTTCTGGGGTACACAATCTGTGAAGTGCAATAACTATTTTATAGCTGAAAGGAATAGTGTTTTTGAAAGACATGAAATGACTTATAGAATTCGCAGTGGCTAGAGGTTAATTAGACTTCAACTCAGGACCCCTTGTCACCATTTCCACATTTTCTTCTTCCTTTCTTTGAGCTGGAAGACTAAAGAGAAACTTGGTTTTAAAAGATCTGTGGGTGGGCAGTAGAAACTCCAGGTTACCTGGAAAAGGAACCTTGTCTCAATCCCAAGATCAAGTTGCCTTCAAGACTTGGATTTTGCCTGATCTTACTGATTCAACCAGAGCTTGTGGAGTTCTGAGGACATGGGGATGGCTCAGACATGGATCCTGCCTTAAGGCAAGACACAATATTGAGAAACATAGCAGATCCAAATGAAATATTGTATCACAGTTTAAGTTTGGTTTTGTGTTGCTATAACATAATGGCATATATTAGGTGGTTGATAATGAATAGAAATTTACTTGGCAATGGTTCTCAAGCCTGTAAATGTCAAAATCAAGAGGCTGTTTTGGCAAGAACCCCTGTACTGCCTCATAACATGGAAGATGGTGTCATTTGAGAGAGACAAACAGGAAAGAGCCCAACTCACCCTCTAGTCATGAGAACTAAACTACTCCTATAATAATGACATTAATACATACCTACAAAACACCTGTCTCTCTAAATTAATCTTCTGTTGCATAGAAGATTAAGCTCCCAATACATAACCTTTTGGAGACATATTCAAGCCATAGTAGGCTGCACATTTAGAGTATAAAAGAAACAGCACATGTACATGGGCCATGAACTAGGATTCTAAGGCAGGTGATGCTAGAGAAAACTGGGGCGATCTGAAGGCTTTCTGAAGGGGCAGAATCATTGAGGATGGAGCCTGGAAGAGGGCAGGAGAAATTGTGAGTGCAAGTGCTGAACTAGATACATTCATAATATGTTCAGCAGACCCTGAGGAGTCTAATCTACACAGAACAAGGTGTACAAGGGCCAGGTGAGTATAGCCAAGGAGGAAAGATAAGCTCTGATTATGCTTGAATTTGCTTGATTTCAGTTTTGAAGAACGAAGACTTGCTTTTCTGTGCTTGACTGAAAAATGAAGGAATAAGGAATTGAGTGGAAAATGAATGAACTCCAACTTTGAAACAAATGACCTCCATAATCATTTCTTGCTAAAGAAATGCACTTGGCAACCTTGCCTTTTAAAATGGGTTCTTCTAGAGCCCTCTTCATAGAAAAGCTGCAGACAAATGGCTGTGTTGCTGGATGCTGTGATGTGTGGCATCTGTGATGGACCACTAGCAGTGAGTTCATCATTTATTTCCTGCATGCTGGCCAAGGCACCAAATTGAGCTGTGCCCACAGTGGATTGTTTTTGGCCTGGCAGTCCATCATAACTGAAAATGAGAATGATTAAAATTAAAAATACCAATCAAAGGCATCCCCTAAAGAATAAAACCAAGCAGGATGCACCCAGTACCGCAACTAATGAGTTTAACAAATGAACTTAGAGAAGTGGTAGGACACACTGACAGCATACAGAAATCAGCTGCATGTAACATGCTCAAATAACAAGCTATTTTAAAAGAAAGTTAAGCAACTAATTTCATTCACAGTAGCATCAAAAAGGGGAAAACTAGGAATAAACTTTACTATGAAGGTGAAAAATGTATATGCTGAAGAGTATATAGCATTGATGAAGCAAATTAAAGAAGACACAAATACATGGAAAATTCTCTTGTATTCATGGATTGGAAGGATTTAATATGTTGTGATGTCCACACTACTGAAAGTAATCTACAGATTCAATGAACTCCCTTGCAAAGTTGCTTCTGCACTTTTCTCATACAAATAAAGGAGAGAATTCTAAAGAGTATGTGGAACCACACAACACCTGAAACACCAAAAAATTCTAGAAAAAAATTAATAAATCTGGAGGCATTACACTTCCTGATTGCTAAATATATTATAGTACAAAGCTATAGTAATTAAAACAGTAAGATACTGGCACAAAAGCAGGCATACAGAACAATGAACAAAGTAGTACAGAAATACACATAGATAGATAGATAGATGATAGGTAGATAGATAGATGATAGACAGATAGATAGATAGATAGATATAGAAATATAGAAATATATAGGTATAGATATATCTGATTTTGACAAAGGTCATTGCAGTGAAAGATATTAGGAAGGTGGTTATGAATATCAAAAGAATGGATTAAATATAAGACTTGAAATTTTAAAAGTCTTAGAAAAAAACTTTATGATAACCTTGGCTGAGGCAAAGATTTCTTGGGACAAAAGCAAAAGAAATAAAAGCAAAATTAGACAAGCAGGATTGTTTCAGGAGGAAAATTTCTATACAGCAAACAATCATCAGATTGAAAAAGCAATTTACAGAATGACAGAAAATATTTGCAAACCACAGCATTCCTATAACTCAATGTCAAAAACCATATAACCTGATTTAAAAATGGGAAAAGAACTTGAATAGACATTTCCCCCAAGAAGACATACAAACAGCCAATAGGTATATGAAAATATGCTCATTGTCATTAATCATTAGAGAAATGCAAATCAAAAACACAATGAGATAGTCCACAACTGTTAAGATGGTTATTGTTAAAAAAAAAAAATGTTGGCAATGTAGATAAATTGGAACTCTTATTGTTAGTGGGAATATAAAATGGTGCAGCTGCTATGGAAAACACTATAGAACTTCTTTGAAAAATTAAAAATAGAATTACCATTTGATTTGACAATTCTACTTCGGGGTATATATCCAAAAGAATTGAAATCAGGATCTCAAAGAGATACTAGCACTTCCAGGTTCATTGCAGCATGATTCAGAATGCCTAAAATATGGGAACAACATAAATATCTGTTGATAGATGAATGGATAAAGAAAATCTCTCTCTCTTTCTCTCTCTCTCTCTCTCACACACACACACACTCACACATGCATGCACACACCCCACAGCAAAATATTGTTAAGTCTTTAAGAAAGAAGGAAATACTATCATATACACTAATGCAGGTGAAACTCAATGATGATAAGTCACCTGAACACCACAGAATTCCTTACATGAGGTACGGCAACAGGAAGCAGAATGGTGGTTGTCAGCAGCTCAAGGGAGAGGATAATGGGGAATTGTTGTTCAATGAGTATGAAGTTTCAGTTTTGCAAAACGAATGAGTTATAGAGATCTGTTGCACAACTTTGTATACATAATTCTCAATATTGCATCGTGCACTTAAAATTTTATCAACAACAAATTGTTGTTGTGTGTGATTTTTTTTAAAAGATAGATTTATTTATTTATTTATTTATTTATTTATTTATTGGCTGCGGGGTCTCATTACACAACTCAGATTCATAGTGATCCTCTTGTCTCAGCCTCCTCAGTGCTGGGATTGCAGATGTGCACCACCACACCTAGTTTCAGTGGTCCTCATGGTATGGGGCGAGCACAGCATGGGGTCAGGCACTGCATATGGTGCCAGAGATCAAATCCACACAAGCACTTAGACAACCAAGCTATGTCCCCAGCCGTTGTTCTGTTTTGAACTTGGTTTTCTCGCCTATAAAATGGCCAGTCTAGACTGGGTGCATCCTAACTCTCAATGTTGGCTTAAAAATCTGTCAATACCAAGTGGGCCAGCTGATGTTTTAAAACACTAACGGCTCAAAAAACAACATGATTGTCCATGTTTAAGTGAAATTTTAAAAAATAAATTAATTAATTAAAAGGAACAAAATTTTCTCCCTTTTAAATATTTTACTCATATAATACTGATTGGTCAAAAAAGAGACCACTCACAATATGATGGCCTATCAAGACCCTCAATTAACACTTTGACAGGCTATTTTATTTATGATTCTTTTAATGTTCATTTCAGTTGACTTATGTTCTTCTTCATAGCTAAACTCATACTGTGTGTACAATTTGAGCCCCAAGTTTAGATTTTTTCATTAATGCAACCAAATTTATTGCTGACCTGTTGTACAAAAGGCACTACTCTATGTAGAAAAGCAAAAACACATGAGCAAGAGGTGTCCCCACTCATAAGAATCTCATAATCTGGACATAAAAATAGAGTTAATCAATTAAGAACTAGTGTAAAAAGTATTCTATGAGGGGAGGTATGTGGTTCTATAGGAACAAAGGCTTCTCGGTAGGTACAAAGCCTTCAAATAACATAATCACATGGCTATTTACCAAAACAGTACATGTAACACCCACCCTTTTTTTTTCTCTTTTTGAGACAGGGTCTCTATGTAACCTAGGCTTAAACTTATGGATCACAGAGTGTTGGAATTACAGATGTGCGCCACCACTCTCAGCTTGTAATAGCCACTTTTGAAGCCAAATGTGAGCCAAGTAACTTAACTTTGGTCTGTCTGTCATATTTTTATATTTTCTAGACATGGTTTTCGTTCCTATAGCCCTCTACTGTTTACTAAAGAGAAAAGTGTAAAAACAAAAAGAAAAATGAAGGTGGGCTCACTCATTTGGAAGATACATACTGCCTTAGACCACCTCATTTGGAAGATACATTTTGAGAATTTAGAACATCAGGGTAGAAGGAATTAGGATTCCTATATCATACCTGACCTACTTATAGTTGGATTTCTATATAAAAGAAAAAATAGGTCTATCATGCTTAATAACCACACTTGCATCTGTGTCTTTCTTATATCAGTTAGAATATCAATCTTAACTAATACAAATGGCAGGAAAATGCCAACAGAAGTAGACAGAGTACAGACAGAAAAATTTATAACACTTTCCAAAATCTTTGACCCTTATCCTTGATGCTACTGAAGAATTTTGGCAAGAAGATGATCTAGTTTGTATTCCACAAAAATAATTTTGGTACCTCAAGAATAGATTGAGGCACTCAAAAATGAAGTTGAAGATATCTGATAGAAGGCTAATATAATTATCTAGATGAATTAAGTTAATAGACAAGATATTAGAAAGCTATTGAAAATACTAAACAATGGCCGCTGTGTTTAGAACAGGGGTTGTCTGTCGCACTGGGAAAAAGAAGTCAAGCATGTGAGGCTTTTGCTTGCATTTGCTAATATGGGGCACAAGAGGAAGGATCATGATCATCCTTGGTCATCATGGTCAAGGTCATGAGTTGACCTTGGCAACAGGAGAGTTTTAGCATGTTAAATTTAAGTATGTGTAGAACATTTATACAGAGGCATACAGTCCAAAATTTGCTTTATCAACCTAGGATTCACTAAGATGTGTGAGCTAGAGTTGCAAT
The DNA here is from genome assembly GCA_004027165.1 of Ctenomys sociabilis. Classification (NCBI taxonomy): domain Eukaryota; kingdom Metazoa; phylum Chordata; class Mammalia; order Rodentia; family Ctenomyidae; genus Ctenomys; species Ctenomys sociabilis. Next base: position 20,223 of record PVKA01023104.1, on the reverse strand, counting down.
TTTGAGAATTATCATCATTAATATGGTAGCCAAAGTCAAAAAACCATCAAGAAAATAGTCATAAAACAAAGGGCTTTTGGGTAGAGTCAATATCTGACATGTGGGGAGCTGTGAGGAGAAAACTACACAAGACAGAGCCAGGGAACTATGTGTCAACAGCACCCAGGGAAGGAGACAGTGCAGTAGACAACAGTGGCCAGCCATGTCCACCCAATGTTGCACAGAAGCAAATTAAGCTGAAAGCACTAAGCACAGTGCCTGTGTGCTCTGCATTTATTCAATACATGTTGGAGTGAATTGCTAATTGGTAAATCACTAAATTGATGCTGTTGTTTTTAATTTAATTATTTTCTCTGTTTTGGTTTTCATCAGAAACAGCACATCTAATTGTGTTTGCTGTGGTAGACAAAGTGGGAACCCCTGTTTATGTTAACTCTTGTTTGGTGGATTAAATAATGGACTTTAAAGGAAAAACTTCTAAAAATCCTTTATTCTGAGTTGCCATGAATGTACCGTTTATTCATTAAGGACAATTTGATAGAGACAAAAAAGTATAACATAAAGATAACACCAGATAGGGCAGACAGATGGAGGTTTGTGCCTATTTTCTTTAGCTGTGGTCATGTTCCACATAACTGCCTCCAAGAACAGAACTTGGAGATGTGTGGCTTCAGGTGTGGATGTCAGTAGAACATGGTTGGAACAGCTGCTCTTTCCCTTCTGAGGGTCAGGAATGCTTCTGAGAACCTGATAAGAGCTGTATTTCTCTTCAGAAAAACAACTATAGCGTTTACCCATGCAATTTTGCATTCAATTTCTGTAGACTTCTGTGATACCTGAGTTTCCCAAGGTCAGTGGGAAACTGTTTCCACACAGAGCCACTTGCATCTTCTCCCCCACTCTTCAATGGACCTAATGCCATCAACTCTATTCCAGGGCCTCAAGAGCTGACACTTTCTCTCCACTGGAAACTAAGAGACTCTGGATTCCCTTGGGGCCCCTAGCTCTCATTCAAGGTCAACCCACACTTCCCTCACCAGTGGAAACCCATTCCAGGCCAAAGGAGGTGAGTCTGGCAGTTGGCAATGACTTCTTAGAAGAGAAAAGTATTAGACCTGAAGAAAGATTTGTTTTTAAATTTTAGGTTTGCATCTTATTTACAACATAACCCTGAGTAACTCACTCTACCCCTAAGCCTTTATTTATTTTCAAGTAGGAATAATAATTCCTCTACAGAATATAAATCCAGTGAGTTAACAGATGTGAAAATGCTTCATAAAGTGAAAAATATGACATAAATTAAGGTTATAAATGATAATTAAAGTAACTAATGCTGAGGATGTATTACATACCGCCTCTTGTAATTTATACATTTACCTCATTTCATTCCCACAACTCTATTTTGCCTATTTAAAAATTGAGGCTTAGGGGGCCAGGGAGATGACTCAGTGGAATAAGTGCTTCCCTGGCAAGTGCAAGGGCCTGAGTTCAATCCCTGGTTCTGCCAAAAAAAAAAAAAAAAAAAAAAAAAAAAAAAAAAAAAAAAAAAAAAAAAAAAAAAAAAAAAAAAAAAAAAAAAAAAAAAAAAAAAAAAAAAAAAAAA
>PVKA01023104.1:0-18520 GCA_004027165.1 Ctenomys sociabilis | reverse complement strand
AGAAAAGTAGAGGGAAAGAGCTGATACAAGGTGTGCTGCTTATAACCCAGCCCCACCTGTCTACCATGGAGGGAAAGATGCAGGCAAATGGATGTCTTGGAATGTTGTAGATGGCATTTAGGTCCACTTAAGCGTGAGGTAGAAGATGGGAAAGGTTCTGAGTAGGCCACTCCTGAACAACACATTCAAATATGAACATTGGTGGTTTAAGCTGCTAATAAGCATAACACCCTTGTGATGCAATTACCTCTCCAGGAGTCATTTAATCCAGTCAAGTTAATAATTAACATTAACTGGCACAGGCTACACTGGGCAGTTGGTTTTTGTGAGACAAAAGGGGAGGTGTGCAGAGAGAAAGCTCATTCTTGATTGACTTTCACTTATGAGATGCTTTAGCATGTTGGCTTAGAAGAATTCTGAGAGACAGGTTGCATGTGTCACAGCTGCAGAAAGCATGCAGTGGTGACTGGCACATGCCCTTCCATGAGAATACCTATTAGTATTGAGTTGTTGTTCCAGTTCCCAGTCCACAGTGAGAAAACCAGGGATCATAGAGGTTGCATGACCTGTTCAAGGACCTATGTTCAGTAAACAGCATAGCTGGGCCTGGCAGTCAGATGTCTGGGGACTTGAAGTTCATGTATTTTTTACAGGCACAAAGGGGACAAAAAAAATCTCCTGCAAAAGGAATGCTGGCATGCTTTTGCCTTTGTTGCTCCAGATCTTCCACCTTTCCACTACATCCTTATAGCCTTGAAATTCCAATGTTTGTGGCCTACAAGACCTCCTCCAGCCTTTTGTATTTCCTGGTACCCCTTTGGATTAGCTATGCTGAGCTGTCAAATTTGAGAATTGGTACCATCCTGATTAGACATTTATTGGCCAGATTCCTTGTCTGTCAGCATGCCAGCTGATAGGCCCACAGGCACAAGGCTCCAGCCCTAGGGACTGTCTGGTTTCAGAAGTAAGCCATCCTGTTAGTAGCTGGCTGGCCCCACAGCCAAGCCCGGAAGGCTGAAGGGGAGGGCTGGGGGATCACCAGATGACAGAAAGGAGACAGCGAGTCTGCACAGGGCAAAGAGAGCCTTTTTCTCCAGCTCTGGTTTTATTTATACATCATTTAGAACCCAATGACTTCCCAAAATAATTTGACATGGCTAATGGCTTAGGTTTGTCTAGTATTTCAGCTTACAGAACACAAGGATTTTGTGATGTGATTTGAAGCTGGAAATGTTTCTCAGGGTAGATGGTATAATTTCCATTTTACAGATGAAGAACACTGAAGTAGAGGCAGCAAAAATAATTCATCCGAGGTTAGATAGTACATACCCACCAGGGTTGCCACTCTAGTCAGGGCTTCTTGACAAGGAAGTTGCTGTACTTTCACCATATTGTGTTCTTTTCAGTGAAATAGACATGGGAGGTGAGAGAGGAAAAAGAGGCTGGAACATCAAAGGAGGTGGAGGGGCTTAGCCAAACCTGGGACAGTTGGGCTGAGAAATGTTATTCCTGCCACTGCGATTCCTGCACAAGACACTGTCCACTCTTAGGTTTCCTGTGTACTATTCTGTGGACATCTGAAGGCTACTGAGCAGGCACTTCCTTGAGTAGATACCATCTAAACAGATAGCTCCTTAGGCAGCCAAGGGATTGGGTCAAAGTAGGGGATAGTTTCCCCAGGGTCTTATTGAAGTCAGGGATCCTCAGGGACCATCTAGGAGACCCTGGAGGCTGCTCTTTCTTTGTGTCTTTCTCCATCTCAGCATGAACTCTGAGTTGCTTTGCCCTCTGGTGCTGCTTTGCCCTCTGTCCTTGTTTCCAGTGGTGCCATTTATTTATATACCCAAGCTTCAGTGGGAAAGGAAGCCTTAGAAATCACTAGTTTAAATCCTTTCCTTTGATAGAATAAGGAAACTGAGGATTAGAGAGACAGCAGCACATGTTTCCTATGCCATTCTTCTGAGATGTTGTATGGGTGTGAGTGTCCTTGCCAAGGCCTCTGGGCCAGGCTCCCAAGCATTTGACCTTGGCCCTGCCATTAGTAGCACCCTCTCCATAGCTATAATGGACTGGGTATCCCCAGCTCCAGCCAGAGCTGCCTCGACTCCAGCAAGTGTGACAGCAAGGCTGGCAGCTTTCCTTAAAATCCCAGCTTGCTGCAGCTTCATCAGAGCAGGGTCCATCCCAGTCTTTGCCAGAATTCCAGGCTGAAACAGCTAGAAGTCTTTGACCTATCCCGTCACAAGAACCAGGGAATGAGATCAGCTTGGGTGAGTCCAGAATTCAGGGATGAAAAACCTTTCTTCCTTAAGATCCTTCAGTATTTGAGGAAGGCACATAGTTTTACCATAAGCAGCAGTCTGAAATTCTCACAGCGTTGTGTCACACGTCTTTCAGACAAGTCTGTGTAGTCTTCAGAGAGCATTCCCTTTACTTTTGGATAAGCCCAGCTAAAGTCAAATGTACTGTGTTCCTCTTAAGTACAAGGAACTACAGGGAAGAATTAGGAATCAAACATTACACAAAGGCACTATAAGCTTTTTTGAAAGTACTAGTGCCTGAAAACCAAAAGAAAATGAGACATAGTAATATATCTTACAAAACATAGTGCAGAATGAAATACTTCTGACTCTCATTGTAGGAAAATACTCCCAAATATTAACCAAGCAACGTTAGGATTTCTTTTTTGGCGAAATCATCTTTTCAAATGTGCAATTAGTGATATATTCTGCCTACTTAGGAAAACATAGTCCATTAAAATCAGTTAAAGTCTATAAATATTTATTGAGTATCACTGTTGTTATCCAACACTATACTGGGTTTGAGGAACTCAGGGGTGAGGTCCTCAGGCTCCATCACCCAGGAGTTCCACATAATGGAGTGAAAGAAAATCTATTATAGTCCAGCATCATGAAGATGTCCATAGATAAAAAACATGTAGAAATGGCTCAGAGAAGGACCAGAGGTGGCTTCCCCAAGCAGCTAATGGCTGAGGAAAATTTGAAGACAGAATGATTTGCATGGCTGGTATTATGAAATCAGGAGATGAAAAAGTATCTCTGGTTAACAGTGAGTGCAAAGGCACAGGAGCAAAGAGCCCCTGCAGGTGTCCCTGGAAGAAAGCAATGACTGGAGATGCCTTTGGAGCCACACGTAGAGGCCAGCTGATGGCTGAGTGGCTGTTACTTAACTTCTACTCCAAAAGATTAGTGAAATGTTACCTTTATGGTTGTGAACTGTTGAGCAGATATTCATCTTTGTATGCATTTGTTATTGTTGTTATTATAGATCTTAGGATCTCAGGAAGACCAGGCCCATTGTTAGTTTATTTTTTAAGTTTATATACAGCAAAATTTACATAATAGGTGCTCTGGTTTTGTTGCTAAGTGTATAGTCTATAATATCCTCCTCCACAATCAGGACACAAAATAGTTTTGTCTTCCAAATAATTCCTTCTGCTCACCCTTTGTCACCAGTCTCTACTCCTTTTCCAACCCCTATTCTCTGTGGGTCTAAGTTTCCTTTTCCAATATTTTGTGTAAATGGGGTCACACACTGCATAGATAGGGGAGATGGCTCAGTAAAATAAGTGCTCCCTTGTATAGACATTGGAAAAATTTTAACATAGAAAAAGAAACATTCAATCTGTAGCTTTGTATCTTTAAGTTCAGAGATTGTACAGCTTTGACAAAGTAAGAGAGACAAGGAAATTTGTGTGACAAGTAAAAAATAATGAATATAAAAAAAAAATGGCTCCCCAGACTTCTTCCAAATCATTGACAAATTGAGCAAGGAAAGGCCATTCTGGACCCTGAGCAGACCATTACAGCCTCTACCCAGGTTGCCATCATTAGTAATTTACACTTGATGAACATATTTGTTAAATCCATGACTAGATCCCACCAAGTCCTCTGGCCCACTACCCTTGTGCAGTGCCACAAATATATTGTAAAGATGTGAGCAAATAAATGCGTCTGAATTCTACTAGTGTCTGTTGAAGAAATCCCCCCATCTTTACTTTTACCAGAAAGAGAAATAAAGATGGCTTGGTTTGACTTGGTGGCATCTTTGCCAATTCCCTGAGATCATAGCTTTCTGGTCTATGACCAGGGAGCGGAAGCTCCAAGATCTATCTGGGCATGATCATGGCCAAAAGGCTGGTGGCAGATGTAGACTGAAGCTGGGGTCTGTGAATCGAGGAGGCCAAGACAGCATGTGACTGAGGAATTTGACAAGGTGACAGCCTCAAAGTTACAGAGGGCGATGCAAGGATGGAGACGGTAAATTTTATACATGGGTGAAGTCTATGAAAGAGAAGGAATTGGATTTGGTGAAGACCTCTTGTGTTTTTAATATCATTTTTTTATGTCGTGGGACACTTTATGCATAAATTATACTTTATAAAAAATTAATTCTAGGTGATTTGTCTTTTTTTTAAATGTTAAAAATACCATATCCTCATGGTAAAATGTTCACATCTGAGAGATGAAAGAGAACAAATGAAGCCTTCTCATTTTCCTCTCTTTCTACTGGTATTTCCTAGCAATTAATTTTCTTCCATATTCTTTGATAAATTTCCTATTTATACACAAATATATATATTTTCTGTGACATCAAATAGGATCATATTACACAGTACTATAACTTGTTTTTTATCACTCAGTATCTTAATGTATGTTGGACACCATTCCATGTCAGAACATAGAGCTTAACTGTGTTTCTAAACAGCTACATGATCTTCCATAGTGTGCCTGCACCATAAGGTATTCTAACCAATCTCCTATGGAAGGATTTAGATTATTTCCATTTTTTCCTATTACAAATAATGCTGCAGTGAGCATCCTTGCACATATGTCTCCATGTACTCTTTCCAGCATTCTGCCAAGTATCAGCATGAAGAAAAACAGTTTCTTGAATTCAACTTCTATCTATGTTCAAATAGCCTTGTCTTTTGTAGCTATGCTACTTCTTTCTTAGGGGCCAGCCGTCATGTGAAATAAATCTTTTAATAAGCTCAAGCTTTATTTGTTTCTCTCTTGTTTAGAAGCTCAGGAGAAAGAAACCATGCGCTTAAGTTCCCTTGAAGCCTTCATGGGTTTTTTCCTTCCTTGGCGTGAGTATTTGTTAAATATAAATATCCACAAATGTCTTGCTATTTTTAAATTTTTTAGACTGTAAGATAATGGCTGCTGTTTATCTGATGGCTGATCTGATTCTTCTTTTCTAGATAGAGGGTCCTGAGCGGCTTTAAACTTGGTTGAGCAGTGAGATGCAGCTATAAGGAAGAATAAAAGAGAAGTAATTGTCACATTTCTAGCAAGAGTGCTATGGAGCTCCAACTTCCCATCAGCTGGGGGAGGAGGAGAGCGAGGCTGGGAAGTCTGCCACAATATTTGGCATGGCTGGGCTTCCAGATTGCATCTATTTTTGTAGCTGCGTGAGTTGGGAGGAGATTAGAAGGATAGTCAGATTTCCTGCTTCAGGTTGTAAATTGATCAAGAGGTGGAAGGAGCACTGGGTTGGGAGTCCAAAGACCTGATTGTAGGTGCCAGATTTCCCAGATATTAATAATGGGACCTTGGAAAAATTCTTTCCCTTTTTCAAACATTCTTTTTTTTTCAGCTCCTAATTAAAAAAAAATAATAATAATGTTGAGTTAATTGGTAGGAAAGTCCCTCCTCTTCTAATTCATTGTTTTAAAGTTCTAAGAATGTTTACCCCAATTTTTAAGAACTTTCTACAGTAATAGAATGTTTATCCATGTACTATGTATGAAAAAGACTCACCCAAAGTGCAAGTCTCTTTGTTAGTGAATGTGCAGGGGTAGTGGGTGCTCTCATCTGTGTGCTCTCTGTTATGAAGCTTTGCCTCCAGCAGTAAAGACTGAATTGAGGTGGTACACAAGCTTCTTGCAGGAGATTGCACAGCCTCAGGACCATCCAGGCCACAGAAACATAGGGCTTGGGTTGCAAAGAGAAGCCAGTGACAAGGGGACATGTGGTTTCTATGCAAAGACACATTACAAGAGTGCCCAGCTCTGCATCTTTGAGAGGCCCCTTTCTGGGCAGATGTTCTGCAGATAGCTAGTACACATGTATGTACCCCACATTCTAGATGAGTCACTGGTCACACACAGATGAGGGCTTGGCCCTCCTAAGCGTGTCTGTCTAAGTTTCTCCAGAGGCCACAGCTATAGTGCTCCTATCTAAAGGAACCTATTTTCTTAGAATGCTTTCAGGATCCTTTCTTGTTCCAGGTGTTCCCTGTCTGTATGCTCAGTCTGAAAGCGTTTTCTGTAGAGGTTGTTCTCAGAAAATCTTCGGTGTCTCCAAAATTCTTTGACTTCTTGGGAAACTGATATCAAGGCCTGTGTCTTATCTAGTTTCTGTTACTATAATGAGAGATCAAACACTTAACAAACTTTAAAGAATAGAAATGTATTTGGCTCACATTTCTGGAGGCAGGGAAGTCCAGGAGCACAGTGCCGGCATCTCGGAGTTCTGGTGAAGTGCTTCCTGCTGTGTCATAGTGGTAGAGGGTGCTATGTGTGAGACAGGTCAAGCATGCTAGCCTGGGTCTCTTGGCCTCTACTTACAAAGTCATTAATTTCTTTGTGAGTTCTGATTCTCCTGGTTCCCTTTAATCTCAGTTGCCTTCCTAAAGCCCCACTTCTAAATACCACTAACATAAATTTGGACATTTACTTTCCAACATGAACTGGGGTGGGGATGCATTCAAACCACAGTAAACTCCATAGCAAATCATATTCTCTCTCTCTCTCTCTCTCTCTCTCTCTCTCTCTCTCTCTCTCACACACACTCTCTCTCTCTCTCTCTCTCTCTCTCTCTCTCAGTCTCCTTTCTCTCTCACCTAGCAATCATCCATTTATCTATTATCTATTCATATTCTATAAGGCAACCCATAAACCATGACTGTATGTGTGTGTTTTACTGGGGATGTAACTCAGGGTCTTCACAATATGCTACATTATTAACCTTTTTGAGGCAACTTATTAAAAACAAGGTATTGAGCGTCTCTATGACACCAGCTTCATAAGATCAAGAGCCCTGCTCCCCTTGTTATTTGCTGCACTTCTAGCTTCAGAGCACTATCTGGATACTGCAATGGCTCAGCCAATGCCTATGACAAGTTAGTTTATCTTACAAACAAAAACACTGGGGCTTGAGCATTAATGATTGCCTTGCCAAAATCATACAGTTAGCACTAAAGCTAGAATCTGTAAAGCAAGAAGGTCTTTATCACCACTGTATGAGTTTCTACAGCCCTAGTTTCTACATCACCACCCTCTATTCAGAGTGATGGTTTATGGATTTGACTCACCTTTTGTGAATTTACACCACAAAAATTCCACTGGCGAAAACTTTAGGTTTTTCTTCAGAAATCGACAGTATCCACCATATGACCAAGGCAGAGTATGTGACATCGGAAAATGAGGAAGCGGAAAGTACTACTTTCTTTAGAATTGTTACTGTTACAGTTTCTCCACAGAGAAGCTGATTACCTAGGAGACCCTTCCAGTTGGGAATGCTGGTGAAAACCTATAAATGCTGCACATTAGGAATCTCTAAAGTGAATCTCTGAGACGGGTGTATACTTTTGAGAGACTTATTAGAAATCTTCTTCCCCGCCCCACTTCTAAAATGCTAATTTGATGCATGCACTTACTCAGAAAATGACTGATTTGCTCGCCGGCTGATTGATATTTGGCATCACCCCCACACGGCTGCTCCTCGCTGAAAATGCAGGAACAATAATCAAATGTTAAGTTTCTCAAGAACCTTTCTTCCAAAGAAAATCAAACCACTTGCCCTTTGTTATCTCAATTACCTCCAGAGCATCTTGATAAGAGCTGATTCTTACCTCTACTATCAGAGAGGTATGTGTGATTGGAAGCATACCAGACTCGAGAGACCTGGGTAAGAATCCTACTCTGTGACTGTGTGGATTCATGAAAATCAGTTTGCTGCTCCTTTTCAGTGCATGGAATTTCCTGCCTTGCAGGGCTGTTGTGATGGTAAAACAGGACCGCGTATGTAAAAATAAGAGAATGATGTTACAAAGGAATTTCTAAGAGCCAGCTTAGCACACCATAAAGGGCATGTCAATCTACCCCGACTCTGTCACTTGCTAACTCTACTACCTGAACCACTTTTCTGACCTCTACTGTGCTCCCACATCCCCATCTAGAATAACAGGATAATAAGATTGTATCTGCTGCATAGTTGTCTGAATGATTAAACAAAAGGGTGCAGAGAAAGGCTGGCAAAGTGGCGCTTCACTCACACTTGGTGTGTACTCGGACAGTAATGAGAAACTTTGGCGTTTTGCAAGGGGTAAATCAGTGGCAGGGTTTATAGGAGAATTATGTATGCCCTGTGAAACACTACACCTACTATATTCATTCAGCGAGGACTCATGAGTCCCGAGAATATAGCAGTACTCAGACAAAGCCCCTACCTTCTAGCGCTCTGCTGATTCCAGCTGGAACTGGTGATGAGAGCAGGGAGCCACTTGGGACCCTAAAGGAGTAGGTAAGAAAACTTCACTTCCTGTAGAGAGGATCTAGCAGGGCCAAGTCACCTTCTTTCTGGCTACAGTGATCTTCGCAAAATGCTTTCTTGCTGGGAAGCACTTTCACAAGCAGCCTTTGCATTTCTTCCTGCCTTAGCCCTGCAGCCTGGCAGGCAGATGGGGATATTTTGCAGTTAAGGCCACAAAAGGAGGATATGAGTGAGCGCGTCCAAGTGCTCTCTGCCTTCAAGTGATGAACCCTGGCTTCTTCTACTTTCTCCAAGTTGTACTCAGTGACCTTCTGTCCCAGGACAGACCTTATCAGTCTCCTAGACAATTGCTCTTGCTGGCTCTATGCAGCATGAGTATGGTTGCCACACCCAGAAAGTCTGCTTAGAAAAGCTGTGTGCGGGGATAGGAGAGGCTGGGCACAGGCAGATGGGTGTGGGGGATTCACACAGCACCTCGCTGTGCTATGGGCTTAAATCTGCAGAGGTCAGGATCTCTGAACCTTGTGGATACTCAGCTCTTTAGTACTCTTTTCTTAGCAGTGAAATGGCTTAATAACACTCTTCTTGCTGCTTTGGTCTAGTGTAAGGATTAGAAGACAGAAGTTATGAAAGGAGTTTCATACTCATGGTCCCCCAAATGATGGAGCCCAACTGCCCTCCTACCCCCTAAGCACTTGTTTCTGGTCCTCAGAGTCAGCCCACAGGCTCTGCCTACAGGTTTTGCTATGGGAAGGGAGAGATGTGTCAGGCTGCTGTCCCTGACCCTGTGAAACACCCACTTGGGTTCATCTCTGGGCTCCCTCCATAGAAGAGGAACCAGCCTCTTACTCTTTCTTGACCTTTAGTTCTGTGCTGCTCTCTGTTCCTGCTCCATCCCACTGGAGTTGGCCTGAAATGTCATAGAATCAGGCCTTTCAGCAAGGACTACCCTTCAGAGGTCATCTGGACCAACTATCCTTGTAGCAACCTTCTACATATTCAAATTACTCTGGTATTACTTGGAAAATGCAAGTAGCTTCTTAAAAACTCTCTGAGATCAGACACTAGGGTGAACAAATCATTTTTGGTACCATCCTAATAAAGTAGCTTCTTAACGCAAATGATTGAAGATATGTGTAAAGATAATGATATTTACAGTTGATCTTCTTTCTTTCTCCCTCCTTTCTTCCCTCCTCCTCCCTTCCTTCCTTACTTCTTTCCTTCCTTTCTTCCTTTTTCTTTCCTTCAAAAATAGCATTAGAATATTTTTAAGTATGGCATAAATGTAATAGACTTTCCTCTCCAAGAATGTGGATTTATTGGTAGTCATTGCACTGAGTTCCAGACCCACTTTCCAGCTCTTCAAACTAAGATAGCCAAGTCTAATCCCAAATTCCCCCTGATCCTAGCTAGTTCATTGTACATGGGTAACCAAGCACCCTCAATACCCTGTCATTGTTAAGTGGACATTTGACCCTCAGCCAACCAAGTCCTGGGATTGAAAATTACAACTGATAGGTGATAAAGAACTGGATCAATCAGATTTTCCTTATTTCTTGTGAAGTTTAGTGAAAAAGTCTAGGGTATCAGGTTATTGGTATTTGGGGCCAAGATACTAAAGCACAATGAAAGAAGTATAGACTGAAATAAAGGCCAGCTTAATGGGAGGCTTAGGCTAAGTAGGCTTCATTTCCACTATTAATCTACAAAAACAAATCTCCACTTTTAGGGGCCAGGGAGATGGCTCAGTGGAATAAGTGCTTCCCTGGCAAGCACAAGGCCTGAGTTCAATCCCAGGTTCTAAAAAAAAAATCTCCACTGTCTAGAGTACTAAGCCTATTCTGGACCCTGAGTGGTTTTCCATTTTTAAAGGAAGAGGCTTCTCTTTGTTCTAGAAGTCTGGTTCTGCAGAATTTTGCCCTCTATTTCCTTAGGTTTGGTGCCATGATGATAATCTTGGTTTCTTTATTTCCATGTGTATTTTTAAAACACTCATCTTTTGAAGTTACCTGCATGGGTTTGTGTTCTTTGTAACAGTAATGGCAACTATCAAGTTCTAGGGAGCCACCCTTTCTCTGCTGGAGGGAGCAGAGCAGTCAGGCTCTTCAGATGGGCCTTTTTTGCCCCCACCCTCACCCGCAATTGAGCACAGCTCCCTGTCCCCACTGCAGTCAGTCACACCATCACACTCTTTTGTACTTTCTTCACAAAACCTGTCATCAATATGACTTTTGGATCAGTTTCATTTTGCTACTACAACAAATGACCACAGATCTTCAGACTTCAAACACCATAAATATATTCTTTTACAGTTTCAGAAACAAAAATTTATGTAATTTATTAACTACATAGACCAACACAAATCCAACAGGCCTAAAACTGAAGCATTGTTTTGACTAGCTCCTGTAGGGCCCTGTGGGGATTTCGCTCCTCATCTTCTGCAGCTTCCAGAGGCCGGTGCTACCTCATATCACGTTTTCTCTCTCTGCTTCCATTCCACTTGCTCCTCTTTGTCTGATCGTCCAGTGCCTCTCTGCTACGGGCACTTAGGATCACAGTTGGCACCTGCTTGGGTAACACAACTGGTTTTTATATTTCCATGTCCTAACGAAATCACCTGTGCAGGCTTTTGCCCATGTATGGTCATAGTCATACATTCCACAGTTGAGACATGGGCAAGTTCAAGGGTCATTATTCAGCCTCCATACTCTTCTTCATATATTCATTTACTTGTTTATATTTATTCTGCTGTCAGCTCTGCAAAATACAGCTTCCATAGACTCATCTTATTTGTTCAGCACTATACTCCCAGGGCCTGGAACAGGGCCTAGCACATAGCAGATTCTGATAAATATTTGCTTAGTGATCTAATAAAATAAACTAATGTAATGGCCAGAATTTCTAATGTCTTGATCTAGAATAATATTCAGTTTTTTGATCTTCTAAACCAACATTCTCTAAACCAAAATGATCTGCACAGTATAATTTCTATAAGATGCCTTATTTAAAAAAAAAGTTCTGTGGACAAATGAGTCTTGGAAATGTATTATCTAGATCTCATTCTTGGAGATGTTCACATTGCCATTGAAGTCTCTGAGAAATTCCACAATAAAGAAAGTTAACCAATTGTGGAATTTTCAGTAACTCTAAACATGTTTGACCAAAGCTGTTCTTTCCTTGTTAGGACCCAGGTTTGATCCCTGGTACTGAGTGTTGTGCCAACACTGTATGTAACCCCCCAGTGCACTGTGCTGGCCACTGAAACTGTAATCCCAGTGCTGGGGAAGCTAAAATAGGAGGATCACTGTGAGTCCAAGCTGCATAGCAAGACCCTGTACCAAATAAATAAATAAATAAATTATATATATATATATATATATATATATATATATATATATATATATATATATATATATTCCACAAAATTAATATCCAAAGTACTTATGGTGGGAATGTTCATTTTTTTGCTAAATTAAAGCGCTCTTTCCAGCACCTATTGAATTTTCACTGTTCCCCTTCTACTCTCCTCCCTCTCCTGTCCTCTCCCTCCTTTCCAATTGTCACCCCTGAGCTTATTTTGCTTAGCTTCCTCACTGTGCAGCTGGGTACTCCTGTCTCCTTCCCTGAACCTCCTCAGGAGCCCTTGTCAGAGGGCACTCCGTGCCTCTCTGGGCCCTGGCCTGCACAGCCACACTGCTCTGAAGTGTTGCTGCCATATTCTTATTTTCAACTTTAGTTGTGTGACCTCCTTTGGCCTTTTAGACATTTTTAAGGTCACCTGTTTCAAATATAGAAGGGAGGTGTATTCCATGACCTTTAGCCTGCCTCATAGCCGAGAAGCACAAATGCTGTCAACCCGTGGACAGCGAACTGGTCAAAAGTGTTTGTGCCTAAGCCCTGCAGGAACTGCATTTATGGCTTGAAGGGCCTTTCACTTTGGAGAGACCTGGTCCTGGAGGCCTGGATGTCCAACCTGGTCTTCAGCCAGACTCCGCCCCTGAACAGGCTCAGAGAAACTCCAGCTGGGTTGGGGGTGCCAGCTGCATTCCGCCAGAATTCATGCTCACTGAGAAGTTCATGATCCTTACAATGAACTACAGGTTTTGTTCAACCTTTGATCCCTGGCACAGCTCCAGGATCCAAACAAGTAAAACTTAGATCCCACAGAAGGCATATTTTGGTATAATTGTATTCCTGCCTCACTTTCATTTTGTTGTGACACCCTCGGAGGTACCAGCACACTCATTCTACAGATGAGAGGACAAAAGCTCAAGTTAGTGTGACTGTTGCATAAGTGATTCAGATTCACACCTTTAAGCTCTTGGGCTAAGAGTTCTAAACAAGTCAATACTGTTATCGTGCTTTCAGTACACTTTTGTATACCTGACTTTATCTAATCCTTGAAAGTACTCTGAAGTACAGAGCAAGACAAGTATTTTAATCCTTACTGCATAAGTGACAAAAACCAAAAAGCCAGATCATAGAACTAGTCAATGGCAGTAACTGGATTGAAACCCTACTCCCAAATTCACATGGCAAACACTTTTAGGTAGCCAGACTCCTTGTATTGTAGGCCTTTTCAAGGCCTCACTACAGGAAAAAGGTACAAAATATATAGAAAATTGAACTGTAGGATTTAAAAATCTAGCCATCAAACTGGGGTTAAAGGACCAGCCAAACAGCTCAGTGGATTAAAGTGCCTGCAAGCAGGCACAAAGGCCAGGGTTCAATCCCCTGGCCAGCAGTACCAGCCCTGCCCTTGGAGGCAGGCTGAAATGACAATTGAGACCAGGTACAGCAGCACGCTCCTGTAATCCCAGCTCTTGGGAGGCTATAAACAGGTGGACCACTGCAAGTCAAATCTAGTAGTGAGACCTGTAGACCCTTCCCTAAAATACAAAAAAAAAAAAAAAAAACCTGGGGTATTAAGAACTGGCTACAGTATTTAAGACAATAAAGTCAAAAGTTGTTGAAATTCACTTTGTGCGAGTAGGCAAGTAGATTTGTGAACAGAGCAGAAATGGGGTGTGGAAACCCCTCCCTGTGTATCCCAAGGTTTGAGTCAATGAAGGAAGGAGATTTCACCCCTTATCTCTGCTCCCTATTCACTACCCCTCTTCATTCTCAGGAAGTTCTTATTTGTAAATGAATTTCCTCTTGCTCCAATTTGAGTCCTTCTCCTCTAGTGCTGCCCCAGAGAACAGGAAGCTAGTTTGTTACCAAACCTCTCCTTTATTTCATACTGGGTGGCTGGTCATCTGCTTTCAGAATCCCTATTGCCTATATCTTTGCCCTGAATAATTTAGAGGAAGCTCTTTGCTGTTACATTTTGAGAACTGCAGCAGTTAGTATGAAAGCCATCTTCTGGAAAAAAGTATTAATTACCCCAAGGATTCAGGTTGGAAGAATTCCAACTAGTGTCAGGGTGCAGGTCGAAGATGATGCAGAAATGCACGGCAGGGCTGGGTGTCCTTTGCATCCCAAAGCTGGCCTCAGACTGGGCTCCAGTAAGACCACGTGGCCCATCTCTGCAGCAGAGAATAGGAAGCTGGCCTAGCCAGGAGGCCTGTGTCTCAGGCCCTGCAGGGGATTACCCCCTCAGTGAGGACCATGTTCCTGAAGAGAAGTCACCAGGCAACTCTTGATTTGGAATTTTCTCCCCTCCCTACATGGAATAATTTATGGCAAGCCCCAAAATAAGCTCCTGAAAATATCCAAACAATGTTGTTGTTGTTAAATTTTTTTTTCCTTCTCCCTAAGCATTTTACATGCAGGCCTCCATCAGGCAAATTTCGGATAAAAGGTGATTAGTGTTTTGGCAGGATTTTCACGAGGCTTTCTCTTGTCTTCTTGCCAAAGCGCTTGCCAGGCCCAGATTTGATTAAAATGGCAGTGGGCTCTGCTACTTGAATGTAATTAGAACCATTCATTAAAGCTTTTGCTGACAGTTTGGCAACCTGTGCATTTTTCAGTGTATGGCCAGCAGCCCATGGAAACGGCCAGGGAGGAGCAAGGGCCCCACCCACAGCCCTGGCCCAGCTCTAGGAAAGAGGAAGGGGACGTCTCCTTGGCCAGGAGGTTTCTGCTTGGCCGGAGGGGCATTTGCAGCCTCCCTCTAGGAAGGCTTTGTAATTGGATTAAGTGAGTGTTGCCTCCTCAGATGGAATTGAAAGCCAGAGCTAGTGCCAGTGCCTTTCATTTGAATCCAGTGTGGTGGTTCTAGTGACAAGTGCCTTTGAAAGACCCCACCACACTAACCGAGAGCAACACCGGACAGTGGGCCACCCATAGGAAGGTCATGGCCTGTTCTTTCTACCTTCAGCACCTAATTCCAGGTCTGACACTTAATAAATACTCAGTCAATGTTAGTGACTCAGTAACAGCCAAGTGAGAAGCAGAAAGAGAAAATCTTTTTTCTTTTGAAATCAGAGACTACAGCAGCTCCCTGCCTCCCACTACCACCCCTGTGCCATGTTCCCTCTCATCCATTCTCCATGCTCATGTTTTCTAAAATGCCAGCAGGGCCATTTTTTTTTTTTTTTTTTGGTCTAAAACATTTCAACAGGTCCAAAAACCTTTGAGATGAGGTCTACTCTATAAGCTTCAGCCTGGCTTTTTCTACCCATTAGCTTAAGCTCTCCCACCCCAGTGTCCACCTTCCAAGCAACCTTTTTATGACCTCTTCAAATTCCAGGCAGTTCTTGATGTCCATCTGGCTTTTGAATAAGAGGTCTCCTCTACCTCAACACTCTCTTGATAACTTATCTTCTCTTGGTGCACTTCAGCATATTTTGAGTTTCATTTTTGCCATTAAGTCTTCTATACATTACTTAAATGTATTCCAGAATAATTTTTCCAGCCCCTCTCCTGGTCCTAGCACATTCTTCTAACTAATAGTCAGTCTGGGGATCCCTGCCCCACTGAACTGTCACCTCCCTGAAAGCAGGACTATGTCTTGTTCTCCTCGAAATTCAGAGCCTAGCACAGGAATTGCATAGGGTAAATACACATTTTTAAATGAATGGGCAAACATAGTTGAATATAGTAAATATATATGTGAATGCCTCGTGATTTGATTTCTAGGTATTGCCATTGTGCAAAGTGACTCTGGTGTTTGGTACACAGATGGTTGGTTGGTTCAACCCTTAGCAGGTGGTGGATGGTGCCTTTAAGACAGTGCACAGAATAATCAGGAAGTTATGTACTTGGCTCTACCAAGGGGCCTTATGCCAGGGTATCACAACCAAGTGGGATGACTTGGCCTGCCTTGCAAATCCTCTAACACCCATTCTCTGCCTCATTACTGCTTTAACATTGACTCTGTTCTATGCTTGACTTGGCTCTTTGTGTTGTCCAACTGAACTCCAGAAAATTCCTTTGGCTTGATTTTGCAACTCTGACATGGCCCATGAGAATGCTTTGTCCATTCTTAGTCTGTAATGGAAATTCCAAATTTTAGTCACACTATGCTATGCATTGCAATTCCATTCCACTGCACAATGAACTTACAGAGTATTTGGATAACAGTACTGAGAAAATCAGAGATGCAGTCATGTTTTAGATGCTATCTGAGCATGCAACAAGCAGAAAGGTATACAGGATACCTGCAAGGTTTGCACCTGAAAGGGAGATTCACAATGGCATTGAGGTGAAGTAGAAAGTGTTTGAAGTCATCTGCCTTTGGCAATAGCTTCAATACCCTATTATTCTAAATTTTGCTAATATACTTCATGTCTTTTTAGCACATATTAATTATGCAGAATGATGGATTTCACTGTGACATTTTTATACACACATATAATGTACAACCTATGGATGAAGATTTCTGAGCTAATCAGCCTTCCTTTTACCTTTGCCTTTATTTCTTTGATATTTTATTTATTTATTTATTTATTATTTATGCTGAACAGTGAAGAAGACTTGTCTTAGATTAAATCACTTCTTTGCCCTCAAGAAATAGAAATTTTTCGGCCTGTTAGGAATGGTCCTGATTCTCATGGACAAGAAATCTTTGTCGCAAGAATACCTAGTTGAGATTACAGAATGGAATTTCTAAGTATGAACACGTCTAGTTAAGGTAAAGGTTTTTCTTGACTTACTCTGGTTTCTGCAGATAATAACTCTGTAAATTATCAGAGAAATAGAACATTGTGGTGTTTAGAAGTGGAGAACAACATTTTGAACATTTTTCAGTGTAAAAGGGATCCTAGTTAGCAGACTCAGGTCGTGTAGAGCTTCAGGACAGGCTATGAGATCTACTTTTGCCTGCAAATGTTAGAAAGCATCATGAGACCAATGAGCTTTGTGCCTCTATGAATTTTGGAAGTTCCAGGGAGTTTTGGAGAGCAGGCAGATGTTATAGCAGATTTCAACAGAATTACTTAAGACACACAGTGTGGTCAATTGAGAAGGGTTAAGATGAAATGAGTTTGGTGCTTAAGAGTTCAATTCTTGAGAGAGGGAAAGAAAAAGAGTTCATATCTTGGATCTATTTCTTGTTTGATGTGTGACCCTGGGGTTCCTTAGTCTATATGGCTTTGATCCATATTTGAAAGATGAAGGCTTTGATAGTACTTGCCTCATATAGGTAAACTTGTCCTTACCTTTTGTGATGATAAGGGCTAAAGTGCAATTAGAGGCCCTTTTCATGACATCTTTTTCTCTTACAATCCCCACAATTGCATTCCCAATAGGGCCTAGCATATAGCTTTAAGTACACACTCACATACACATGCATACACGCACACACTTTTACTTTCTGAAAACAGGTATTTAAAGCTTGATCTACAGTGTGGTATGTTTTGGGTTCTGGGAGAATTTTCCCTTGGCTTTGTGGCCTCCTTATTGCATAGGGAGAAATACAATTAGCAGTCAGAACAGAATGACTAACAGAGTAAGGCCAGGGTAAAGATTCTAATTTCTTCCCCTAAAAATAGTAATTTGTGGGGTTCATATGAACACAGAGATTCTTGTGTGTAACATAGAGTAATGTCTGTTAACATTAGCTGTTAACAGAACTACTATTTATCTCTTGAGAATGAGGAGGTGGGTGTGGAAGAATGGAATTCATGACTGTTACAAGGTGCTTTATATCAGGAGAAGATAGAAGAGGAGTTGGAGAAAGGCTTAGTACAAATGTGATTTTCATCTCACCTATAGCCTCCAATCTGAGTACAAAGCCCACTGGAGAAGTCTTGGTTCAGCAAGAAGGGAGAAGCAAAGGGTATTGTCGTGAGTATAGTGGGCAAAACTTCCATTACTACAAACAACGTGACTATGACAAAGAGACACTGAAAGTGGTAACCTAAATCTTGGTGATAAGTCCTAGTTCTGGGACAACCATTTCCAAGGAATGAGTGAGTTGCTTTACTTTTTTAAGCCTCTTCCTCTTCCTCTGCAAATTAAGGATGAAGAAATAGACAGCAGTCACCTCACCAGGGTGCTGGCAGGACCAACAGAAATCACACCGTCTGTTGGTGTCCTCTGTTAATGCTGCCTGGCTATTTGCTGATGCTGTTTGTACCACTCTTGAAGGCGATGGTAGTGAAGTTCTCACTTTCCAGAAGAATCAACAAGGAGAACCTTTGAGACCCGAGTCACCTGGTGGAGGAGATTTGGGGTGGTGGGTCCATGCAAGGGTGTGACTGTACCATTATGGAACCATTGAAACAATGGAGACTCAGAGAAGGGTTTTCTTTTTTTTTTTTTTTTTTTTTTTTTTGTTTTTTTGCTTTTTTTTTTTTTTTTTTTTTTTTTTTTTTTTTTTTTTTTTTTTTTGTATGTTCATATGCATTTATTTTTTTTTTATTTTTTTTTCCATTTATTTTTATTTTATTGAAATACAAATGTCAATCAGACAGTTTCAAAACACCATAACCATACAGAGTCGATGAAATAATACATTGCAAACTGTTTTCATATTGTTTTGGTATTGTACAAGGTGCATACATGATATTATATTTACAGGTATTTATGTAGCTGAATTATATCAAAGATTC
>PVKA01023103.1:0-36136 GCA_004027165.1 Ctenomys sociabilis | reverse complement strand
TACTCCTTTTGTCCTGTGCTTAATTGCTTGTCCTATTTAGTGGGTTCCTTCTGTTCTCATTCGTGGAGGTCTGGTCATTGTGGTCTCTCTCTAGATCATGTTTCAGTAGTCTGTGTAGGGATGGCTTTGTCATCATGAAATTCTTTAGTTGCTCTTTGTTGTAGAAGTATTTCACTTCTCCATCAAACTTGAAAGAGAGCTTTGCAGGTATAATAGTCGAGGCTGGAATTTGTTTTCATAAAGACTTGAAGAACTCTGCTCCATGCTCTCCTTCCCTTCGTGGTTTGTGTGGAGAAGTCAGTTATAATTCTGATGGGTTTTCCTTTGAATGTGATCTGCTTCTTCTCTCTAGCAGCTTTCAGTATATTATTCTTAGGTTGGATTTCTGGGATCTTTACTCTTATATGTCTTGGTGTGTTTTTTCTTGGGTTGAAGTTATTTGGTGTTCTGTATGCTTCAGTTTCCTGAATATTGGATTGTTTCCTCATATTTTGGAAGTTTTCTGTGATTACTTCTGCCCATGATCTTTTTATATCATTTTATTGACTCCTTCCTTCTCATTTATGCCAATTAATCTCACATTGTTCATCTTGGTGTCATGTTGCATGTTGTGGATTTTTTTTTCCTGCATCCTCATTGTTTTTAAGAGATCCTTTCTCACCTTTTCAATAGCTGCTCCATTGTCCTCTAGATCTGAAACTGTCTTTGCTTTCACTCAGACAGTTTTGTAGACTCGTGATTGATATTTTTAGTTCTTTTATATCTCTTTGACTCTGCTTCACGTGTTCTTTTTCTTTTCTGTATTGCTCATTCCACAAATCCGTAATATCTCCTCTATTTCTTTATCCATGTCTTCTTTAGTGGTAGGTATTAATTCCTTTATTGCAGAGTTTCTTCCAAATTGAGTTTCTTCCATATACGCTATGTATTCAAATATTTCTTTTTTATTTCAGTTGTTATTTCTGGTCTGAGTTCCTCCATATCTTTCTGCTGTTTTTTCCTTTGCTTCTGCCTCTGTTAATTCATTCATTTCAGCTGAGCTAGTGTCCTATGCACTTATTGGTGGACTCGAGGCCTGGGATTGCATTTTTCTCCTTGTCTTTTTCATTTTGTATAGCACTGACTTCTGACCTTTGCTATAGAGCTTTGGTGCAGTTATAACCTTAACTCTTAATGAGATTTGGTGCCAGTCTATTAAGTTTGAGATTATCCAGTTATGCCTGGCCTGGATCTAGCTGTTGTGTTCAGTTCCTTTTTGCTATAGCTCTTCTGGTACAACTGTGAGCCTGTGGTTCCTCTGTTGGGTCCCTGGTCTGGAGAGCACTGGGGAGTGCAGAAGCTCTCCCACACACTCACCAGCCTGGTTGGGGGTGGATCAATGCTGAGAGAATCACCAAAAGTTCTTGCTTCTGTGGTGGGTTTAGGGGTAGGGGCTCAAGGGAGTTGCCAGGCAGGCCTGTCTGTGTGTGTCAGGCAGGTCTGTGGCTAGGATGTCTCGGGGCCTGAGCCTCTGCATGACACAAGCACACAGGGAAGAAGCCAAAGGCTCTTCCTCAGACTCACCACACACTCACTGAATTGGGATGCCTGAAGATAGGAGCATTAAAATGTACAAAGTCTATGCATTTTATAACATTTACTGGGTAGGCTTAACAATAGAGAAAGCAATCAGTATACTTGAAGATACAGCAATAAAAGTAATGTAAGTTTTTTTTTTCTTTTGTCTTCTATTATTATTATTATTATTTTTTTTTTTTTTTTTTACAAACTTTAAAGCACTTCTCTGGCAAGCACAGGACCTGAGTTCAATCCCTGGTTCTACCAAAACAGAACAAAACAAAACAAAACAAACAAACAAAAAAGAAACATTTACTTTAAAGGGTGTATAGTAATAATTTTTATAATGGTAGAAGCAGTATGCATTAGAAGACTGACATGATGGGTATTTCAAGCAAGATTTTAGTATTACACATTGCTGTCCTCAGTATAGTTGCTTAGTTCACAGATATTTGCATACAGAGTTGGTCAGGGTGAGAATTCTGCCCGTTAAGTGCTAGTTTCAAAAACCTGGTGGAGATTCTAAGGACCATTGCCTTAACCACCTTGTTTGTACAAATGCATGATTTTCCTCTGCCATATTTCCTGACTATTGTCCTTGCTCTCTTCAAAATTAAATCCTTGAGTTCTCTCTTTTTTCATTTAACTATGTTATACCTTTCAATATTTATTTCTTCTTTTGAGTTCTTACACTAGGGAGATTATATGATGTTTATCAATATGGATCTGGTTTATTTCACTTACGACTATATCTTCAAGTTGCATTGACATATATATGAAGGCTTTGAGTTTATTATTCTTTATAGCTGAGTAATACTGAATTGTTGAAAAGCACCATATCTTATTCTTCCATTTCTCAGATGATGCGTGTCTTGGTTGTTTCCAAGATTTGGTTATCACACATTATGCTGCTATAAACATAGTACACATATATCACTATGGTATGATGTTTTCAGTACTTTGGGAAAAATTTCCACAAGAGGGATAGCTGGATTGAATGGGGTTTCCATTCTTGGTTTTGTGAGGAGTTTCCTGATTCCATAATGGTTACACCGGTCTACATTCCCACGAGCAATGGAGAAGGGTTCCTTTTTGCCCACAACCTCTTAACATTTGTTGTTGATTGACTTCTTTATGATAGTCACTCTTTCTGAGGTGAGATGTTATCTCAATGTTGTTTTTGCATTTCATAAATGGGTAGTAATGTGGGGAATTTTTGCATGCATTTATTAGCCTCTTGTATTTCTTCCTCTGACATCTAGGATGACCATTTTTGCATTGGGTCTTTAAAAGTTGGGACCTAATGTTTTTTAGTTCTTTATAAATTCTAGAGAGAAGACCTTCTCTGAGTGCTCATTAGTTAAGATTTTTTCCAAATTTGTGGGTTGTCTTTTCACTTTGTTGGTCATTTTCTTCGATGTGCACAAACTTCTCAATAAAGGGAGGTCCCATTTCTTTATTGTTTCAAGTATTTCCCATGCAGTTTGATTTTTGTTCATGAAATATTTGCCTACCCCTATGTCTTCCATGCTTAAAACTTTTTAAAATAATTTTATTGAGAAACAAATAGCAATGAGACGGTTTCAAAACTGATTAGTAGTACAGTTTAAATAATTAATTCTTTACATATGGTTATTCATAGTACAAATTGCAGACATGATATCCTGTCGACAAACACTATTAGTACAAATCTTTCTATTCTTTAAATTAAGGGAAAGTAATTGTATACCTATCCTAACTATTTTGCATATACAAATACAAAATGGTCATTTTTTTTGTATCCCTTTTTTTTGTTTAGTTTCTCAGAGATGGGCATTCCATTGTCAATGAAATATTGTAGGTGCATGAATTCAGCAAAATATTCCAATATAGTCTAGTAGTCCATAATAGTAGTGGGTTATCCGTAGCACTGGCAGTGTCAGAAGTTGTTGACTTGAGCCTTTTACAGCTCAACATATTAACATGGCTTTACTTTTTATACTTTGCTTTATACTTTTCTGTTGGATGGTTAAGACCAGATAAAGCAAGACCTTTATAACAAGAACTGTAACTTTTGTATTTGACAAGTCAGCGAAATTCCCTCAGGATTTAACCTGAAACCCTGAACCACAGTTTGTAGATCCTTTGTCAGTGTCAGCCATGTGGTTGAGTCATGGCCATTGCTTGACCAATTTGCTTCCTGTGAAAGCCTGAGAGAATGTTTTTTCTCCATGTGACTCTTCTTAGACATACTCTGCATCATCAATAACTTTCTTCTGTAGCCCCATAACTTCCTTGATTTGGGACACAACTAAGTTAAATGATGTTATAATATAGGTTCTCCTATGTCCTGAGTCCTCACTGACCTTGAAAGGCAGGACCAAAATGTTGGCTGGCCTTGCAGCCCTTATTTTTCTTTGATTTTTGGTCTGCAAATTTAGGTTGTTAATCCTCCAGATGAAAAGCTTATTATTATTACCCTACAACATAGGCAGCTGAAATTAACCTCACTATCTGTCTGAATATCAAATATCTTATACAAAACATGGAAAGGGTATTTTCCATCAAATATTGATATGTTAAACTTCAAGTACCTACAGATTATGATGAATAAAAAATTAAAAAATTATATATTTTAAAAAATAGGAATAATCAATTACATATTTTTATACAGGAATTTAGAAACTAATCATAAACAGCATTGTAGCAGGACAGATCTATGACATTTTTTGTCTCTTATTTTCATTTATTACCATTTTGTTTAAACAAGTGTTTACTTAAGAGAAAGTATGGCGGTAATTGGTATGACATGACAAGCCCTACATATTTAGAAGACCATAATGACAGACCTTCCGAGCATGACCCTACAATTACACATCGCTAGCTTTAGTGCAGTTACTTAGTTCACAGGTATCAGCTAGTTTCAAACACCTGCTGATAGTTCTCAGATCAGTGCCTTAACCATCTTATGCATATAAATGTATGGCTTTGCCCCTGTGATATTTCCTAGATTTTCTCCTTGCCTTCTCTTCACTGTCTAATCCTTAAGTTCTTGCTTGCCTTTTAATTGTATTATATCCTTTTATTTTTATTTCTTCCTTTGAGTTCTTACACTAGGGAGACTAAGCAATATTTATACACGTGGGTCTGGTGGCATCCACTTCAATATAAATGCTTCAGGTTTATCATTCTTATAGATGAGTAATACTCCATTGTATAAAAATATCACATCTTTTTCTTCCATTCCTCAAGTGACAGACATATTGGTTGCTTCCAAGATTTGTCTACCACAAATTGTGCTGCTATAAATATGTGTACACATATATCACTATGATATGACGTTTTCAGTTCCTCTGGGAAAATTTCCAGCAAGGAGATAGCTGGTTTAAGTAGGATTTCCAGTCCTAGTTTTTTAAGGAGTCTCTACACTGATTTCCATAATGATTGTACCAGTCCACATTCCCACAAGCAGTGGAGGAGGGTTCCTTTTTCCCCAAAGCCTCTCCAGCATTTGTTTTTGGTTGATTTCTTCATGCTAGCTATTCTTTCTAGGATGAGATAGTATCACAGTGTTGTTTTAATTTGCATTTCATGGATGGCTAGTGATGTGGAGCATTTTTTCATATATTTATTCACTTTAATTTTTTCCTCTGAAATGTATATGTTCATCTTGGATGTCCATTTCTTGACTGGGTCTTTAAATTTTGGGACCCTAATGTGTTTTATATATTTATAAATTCTAGAGAACAGACCTTTGTCTGCGTACTTATTAGTTAAGATTTTTTCCAAATTTTGGGTTGTCTTTTTACTTTGTTGGTAATTTCTTTTGATGTGCAAAAACTTCTCAACAAGAAATCCCCATTGTTAATTCTTTCAAGTATTACACATGAGATTTGATTTTTGTTCATGAACTGTTCGCCTACCCCTATGTCTTCAAGAGTTCCTCCTACTTTCTCTTACAGGAGATTTACTGTTTCTGTAATAATGTTTAGATCTTTAATCCATGTTGACCTTAGTTTAGTGCATGGTGATAGACCTGGTTCAAGTTTTAGAAAAACAATGTAAGTTAAAGCATGCAAAAAAAAGGCTAAAATCCAAATGTTATATTCAGTGACCTATGGAATAATACCAATTAATCTAACATATTTACAACTAATCTTGAAGAAATAGGGAAAGGAAAGAAATAGTTTAAAAATCACCAAAGTGTCCTGTGATTGATTAAAATTTTGGTCCAGATTCAAGATGAACAAGAAATCACCAACTAAGACAGATAAAAACAAAAATCATGCTCAGATCCTAAAGGAACAAATTTTTAATACTATGGATAGAAATGAAGAGAACGTGGTTGATAGCTTGCGTCAACTTGGCCAGAGGACTCTGTGGCGTGGCACAGTTCCGGCTGGTGGGGGTCCTGTCCTGGAGTACAAATGGTTCTGCCCCACAGTGACTCAGCACAAAGAGACAATATAATGGGGCTGAGGAGGTGGTGGATGTCCCACTTGGTCGGAGGAACTTTCTTCGCATTCACCTTGGCTTCATCACCTGGCTTGCGGCGCAGACTCTTCGACCTATGGCTTGGATCCTTCGTTTGTGTCACACTCTTCAGAGTTCATTGCAGACTCTTCAGTCTTCCATCACAGACCCATTAGCTGACAAATAGAGATTTACACCGAGCACTATAGTGAGCTTCAGACCTTGGGACTGAATTCTTCAGTCTGGGGCATGCAGATGCCCTCTGCATGCTCCCTCATCTGCTTCTGTGGCTGACTGTAAGTTAGTCTTATAATTCCTTATACATTGTATATCTTATGTTATATCTGTTCCTCATATTATGTCTGTTCCTTAAGTAAAATCCTAACCAATACAATTACCAGTATGTGAATCCTATAGCAGTATTTCTCAACCTTATTGCTACATAATTTCAATACTAGAGATTGAGTTTATGGGGTGTAACATGCATATCTAGCCTTTTATTTCTAAGTCAAGGTCTGAATAACTTGTCCAGGCTGGCATCTAACTTGTGATCCTCCTGCCTCAGCTTCCTGAGTACATATTTTCACTGGATAGTTCTTGTTGTCAGAACTCGTCTTTGAATGATAAAAAATTTCCAACATACTTGACTTCCATGTGCTAGATGATAACAGTCCCTTCTCCTAGTTAAGACAGTCAAATATGTCATAGCACTGATAGTAGTCCCCCAAACATACACACTTGAGAACTACTATTTTAAGGAAATCCCTGAAAAAAAAAAACCTAATAAGTAGTAGATAAATACCTGACAAACTAAAAGGAATAAATTAACAGATAGAAAATTGGGGGGGGGGGGCTAACAAAATCAAGCAATAGCCATGACTCATCCACATGGCTGACACTGACAAAGGATCTACAAACTGCTGTACAGGGGTTCAGGGTTAAATCCTTAAAGGATTTGACTGACTTGTCAGATACAAAAGTTACATTTCTTTTTGTATAGGTCCTGCTTTATCTGGCCTTAACCATCCAAAAGAAAAGTATAAAAGTGAAGTATAAAAAAGTAAAGCCATATTAATATGTTGAGTTGTAAAAGGCTCAAGTCAACAACTTCTGACATTGCCAGTGCTACTGATAACCCATTACTATTATGGACTACTGGACTATATTGGATTATTTTGCTGAATTCATTCACCTATAATATTTAAATAATGGAATACCCTTCTCTGACAAAACTAAACAAAAAAGGGGATATAAATGAAGGACCATTTTGTATTTGTCTACACACAAAATAGTTTTAATAGATATGCAGCTATTTTCTCTTAATTCAATGAGAAGATTTGTACTAATAGTGTTTGTGGACAGGATATCATGTCTGCATCTTGTACTATGAATAACCACTAAGAAGACAACAATATGCAATATATTAATTATTGAACCTGTCCTACTAACCTGTTTTCAAACTTTCTCAATGCTATTTGTTTCTCAATAAAATTAATAAAAAATAGAATGAATAAAATGACCCAGATGACAGGAAAGAAGCAAAATAGATATAAACAGAAAACTAGTAGCAAGATAGCAGTCTTACATCCTGCCAATGCCTATGAGAAATAAACTTAACATGCAATGACAAAGTAGCTACAAGATTAGGAAAAAGTATACTGGACAGTGTAAATCACAAGAATGTTAAATAATAATAATAATAATAATAATAATAATAATAATAATAATAGAGCACATAAAATTCAAAAATATATGACGAGAGAAGAGACACTTCCAAGACAAAAAGGTCAACCTCTGAAGAAGATACCATCATGCGAAATGTCTATGCTCCTGATGTGGAGTCTGAAACATAAAAGAGATAAATGAGTACCACACTCACCATGTTCAGCACGCGTCTCTCAGTAACTGGTAGCCTAACGCTGTCAACTAACTTCTAATTGATTCTCAAGGAAAGCCCATGTGTTCCTGGTGAGGAGTGGGGTGTAAGAGGTACAAACACTGTGGAGGTAGCAAGGAGAGAGGCATGCAGGAGACCAGCCAGCAGTACTAAGCTGCGGTTAGGTGAGAGAAATGCACTCCAGGTCCTACTGCCAAGTGCAAAGCCTACAACCAGAGACAACGCCCTACATGTTTTCAACACTGGAAGAAAAGAGTTTTAATGTTTTCACCACAAAGAGATGACAAACGTTTGAAGATTTGCCTGCCGTAATTGGATCATTACACTGTGTATGCATTAAAATATCACACAATACACATAAATATATACAATTCTGTATCAATTAAAAATAAAATTTTAAAATAAATGAAAGTTCAAAGAACTCTGTTAACCAGTTTGATCTGATTGACATTTATAGAACTTTACACAGTACTGCAAATAAATGAAAAATTTATTGAGAAAAATCATGCAGTTATAATAGGGCAAAAAATATGTTTCACTAAATCTAAAGGTGGGGGGAAAACATGCAAGTACATATACAAGATGGTTGAGGTGATGGTAGTAAGAATTTCCATTAGTTTTTGGAAAATAGCAGTTAATGTGTAGAATTTTCACCTTGACTAACTTTGTGAACTAAGCAACTACATAGAGGACAGCAATACAAAAACATGCTTGAAGGGTCAACCAGATAGTTCAGCGGACTAAAGCACCTGCTTAGGCAGACGCAGGGACCAGGGTTTGATGCCCAGCTTGCCGTGCCAGCCCTGCTACTGAGGTGCACTGAGACAACGAGTGAGACTGGGCATGGTGGCACACCTGCAATCCCAGTGCTTGGGAGGCTGAAAATGGGAGGATCACTATGAATCTGATCTGTGTAGTGAGACCCTGTAGATCCTGTACTAAATACGTTTTTAATGCTTTAATATCTGTCATCTTGATTTTCTAAATGTGCACCATTCCTGATGTCATATCAATTACTCTCTTTAAAATAACTTTTTAAAAAAAAATGTAATGAAAGAGAGGTAAGAACAAAAATTTAAGATTTCTTGAAAGCAAGTGGTAACATTCACTCATATGACCAGTCTTTCATAACTATATCTGTTAATCTGATCAACAGATTAGATGATAAAAATAGATAATATATCAACCATTGTTAATCAGCTATTTTTATTTTGCAAATCTGTAACATATGCACTGTTGTATGTTACCCTGTTTCTGTCTTTGTTTCTGATCTTTGTTCTTGCTTTGTTTTTACTCTTCAAAATAAAATAAAATCATAATTACAAAATAAAAGTAAAAAATCTAAAGGTATCCAAATAATACAGATTATGTTCTTCTTGCCACAGCAAAGCAAATTAGAAGCACATAACAAAAGACACTTGAGACATTTACTTCTCATAATGATGCAGTTGAGATTAACTATGTCATGGTGCATAAACTAAAATGGAAAATAAATAGGCAACGGTGGTTAGGCACACACAATGTTAGGCAAAAAGCAACTGAGAATCATGAAAATTTCAACCAAAGCCAATCAGCCTTATAATCCCTCCAATTTACTGACTAGAGAAGGGCTCAAGGTTATACTATGAAGATGGAAAAGCCAGGAAAAGGATCTGGGAGCTGGAGACTTCCAGGGAGAAAGTGAAGAAAAGATACAGCAACCCAGAGAACTCTGAAGGGCCACTCTCAATCCAAACAATATTGGTCGATATACCCATGGGGGGAATTACCTAAGACCTTGAGGAAAAATATCCAAACAGACCAAGGGGAAAATAATTCCAGCTTTCAGAGA
Source organism: Ctenomys sociabilis (assembly GCA_004027165.1). NCBI lineage: Eukaryota > Metazoa > Chordata > Mammalia > Rodentia > Ctenomyidae > Ctenomys > Ctenomys sociabilis. Next base: position 26,399 of record PVKA01023103.1, on the reverse strand, counting down.
AATTGTCAGCAGAGTGAAAAGACAACCCACAAATTTTGAAAAAATCCTAACTAATAAGCAATTAGACAGAGGTCTACTGTCTAGAATACATAAAGAACTAAGATATAACAGGACCCTCAAATTTAAACACCCAATTCAGAAATGGGCATCTGAGATGAATACACACTTCTCAGAGGACAAAATTAAAGAAGCAAATAAATATATGAAAAAATGCTCCACATTGCTCCAAATCTGCCAACAACAAATCTTGGAGAGGTTGTGGGGAAAAGAGAACACTTCTCCACTACTGGTGGGAATGTAGACTGGTACAACCATTGTGGAGGTCAGTGTAGAGACTCCTCAAAAGAGTAGGACTGGAAACACCATTCAAGCTGGCTATCCTCCTACTGGGAATTTTCCCAGAGGAACTGAAAACATTATATCATAGTGATATATATGTACCTATGTTTATAGCAGCACAATTTGGAATAGCAAAATCTTGGAAACAACCAAAATGTCCACCACACGAGGAATGGTTGAAAAAATGTGGTATTTCTATATAATGGAGTCTTACTCAGCTATTAAGAATGATAAGCTTGGAGCATTTATACTGAAGTGGATGCCACTTGAACATATACTCATAAGTTAAATAAACCAGGCACACATGTGTAAATATCATATAGTCTCCCTAGGATAAGAAGTGAAAAGCAGAAATACAAATGGAAACGTACAACAACTATAATCAATTGAGTCAGATAAGGTAAAGTGAATGGCATATGCTGCAGGATACTAATAAGATTTTCTTCTGGATGGTTAACAACCTCAGTTCACAGATCAAAATTGGAGAAATAGAAGAGCCACAAGGCCAGCCAACATTTTTGGCTCTAGCCTTTCAAGGTCAGCAAAGACTCAGGACATAGGAGAACCTGTACTGAAACAGCATGAAACTCAGCTTTCAAACAGAATCCCACTATCTAGACTAGAAAATTTATTAACCCATTTCACATTGGATAGAATACTAAGAAAAATTTTCCCCTGTTTGGAAAGTAAAAAGTCCAGAAAAAAACTCTTCATTGTAAAATAAAGAATAAGGCAAACACATCTGGCCTTATCATTTCTTTTTTTTTTTTTTCCAGAAGGGTAGGAAATATTTTATTGGTGATCAGGGACACAGCCATAAGAAAGGGAAGCACACAGGACTGCGAAGTAAAACCCAATAGCCAGCAAAGGCCCACTGGGCCAGGAACACTGCAACCTGGGGTCCTCACAGTCTCCCACCAGGAAGAAGATTCTAATTAAAGTGAAGCCACTGATTGAAAAGGAGATTGGGATGGACATTGAACCTACAGACAAGGTTGAGCAAAGCAAGGAGCATGTCAAGGAGAAAGCGCGATTCCACCACAAGACCAGCGGCTCATCTACAGTGGCAAACAGGTGAACCTTGAGAGGACAGCAGCTGATTACAAGATTCTAGGTGGCTCTTTCCTCCACATGATGTTGGCTCTGAGAGGAGGAGGTGGCCTTCGGCAGTGATGAGTCTTGCATCCTCTGGCCTTATCATTTCTACTCAACATTTTTATATGTACTGGAATCAGTGAGATAATGTGAGAAAAATAATGGTCCAACAGAATGGAAGGGAAGATGTAAAGTGTCTTTGTCCAGAGGTAATGTTTCTCTGTGCAAGAAAACCTACCACTTACAGAACTAATGGGTGATTTTAGTATATTTCGGAATACAAGCTGATCATGCAACATATTTTTACACATTTACAATGAATAGTCGAAAATTGCAATTAAAGTTATAGAGGATTATAAAAGTCAGTTCACAGAGAGAAGATGAAGAATAACAGCAACAAAACTCAAGCAGGACAATTCTCCAAATAGATAAATAAGCAAATAATTAGACTGAGATGAATCTCAGTGGTAAAATTTAGCAAGTATCTGGGTTTAGCAAGTGTCTGGGTTCCAGTCACTAAAGTAAAAACAAAATAAAACCTTGTAACTCACTTTCATTATTTTTTTGTATAGTTCAAGGGTGAAGCTCATATTTAACATATGCTAGTCCTGAGGAAAAAAATTTAAACCTCTTTACATATACACTTCTGTACCTCATTAACTCTGAGTGTATCACAGGCTAAATGTCTAGAAAGCCATAGGAGAAAATCACTGTGGCATTAGATTAGACAAAGACTTCTTGGATTAGATATCAAGACATAATCCATAAAAGGAAAGAAAGATAAATTGAATTTCATGAAAACCATCAGCTCTTTGAAAGACTTTCAAGAGAATAGAAAGACAAGTATAAACTGAGAGTAAAATACTATATTTAATAAAAGGCTTGTAGCCAGAATATATAAAGAACTCTTGTAATCAGGATTTGCAAGAGAATAGATTTAATTTAGGACACACAAATTTATAGGAATATCATAATGTCTGCCCAAAAGTCAAGCACAGAAGACTGTAAGAGACCTTTCCACAATCTAGAGACCTGAAGAACCCAGATGCAGGCCTAGATCCATGGCAACATCCCATGAGTCCAACCCAAGGCCTAGAACCCACGACAGCATCTCATGCTAGTCCACAGTAAGGATCTGCACTGGGAACCCATGGGACAGTGGTGGAAGCTAGAAAGTCTGTGCCCAAAGACTGCAGAAACTGTACTAGAGCCTGAAAGTGATGTTTAAGACAAAAAGCCGGCCCCAGAGCTTCCTTGAGAACAGTAGCCATCCCTAGGAACAGGGACATTGTGAGAATCCATTCGAAGATGCAAACGACTGGGTTTACACCAGGAGAACCAGGTATCTGCCTCTCCTGGCAGGCAGCAGCTTGCCATCTCCTGCACCCATCTTCCTGTTATGCCATTCTGGCCACAGTCCTTGGGTGAGCCTTCCAGAGAACCACACTGATTCAGTTCATCTGGGCATCCGCATTCAAGTTGACCATTGCGTAAGCCACCATATCCCTCAGGTCAAAGATAATTTTAAAACTCAGCTGACAAATGAGCAATTGTCTCTTATGACAATTTCATAAAGTAAGATATATGGATGGCAAATGAGTGTGAAACACGGTATATCAAACAATATTTTGGAAATACAAATTAAAAATCACAATAAAATACAGCCAAGCATGTATTATATTGCTTAAAATGAAAAACACTGATCATATCAAGTCTTGGTGAGGATATAGGCAAGAACTATAGAGAGGACTACACTGCTGATGGGAGAATAGTGTTTCAAGCACCGAGAAAAAAATTAGGCTTACTTAAAAAAAACTAGTATATATTAATTTTGTGAAAATATGACAATTCCATTTGTAGATGTCCCTACCTCCCAAAATTATGAAAATATGACAACACAGAGCATTTTACACAGATGTTCATAATAGCATTATTTATAATTTCAAAACTGAAAACAACTCAAGAATACTGGATTAAAAACTGGTTACATCAATGAATACTTGGTTAATTCAGGATTTAACAAGGGATAAATCACTGATCTATCAGCAAAATGGAAAAACCTCAAACACATGTTGAATAAAGGAGTCTGAAAAGAGTCCATTTGGTTTATAAGGGTCTGTAATAGAGAAGTCTAATTTACAGTGTGTGAAAACAGATTAGCATTTGACAGAGTGCATGTTCAAGGAGGTGGTATGGTAAGAAGGAGCACAAAGAAAATTTACAGGCAATGGAAATGTCTTGTGTCTTGATCGAGGTGGCAGCTATATGACTGCATATAAACATCAACATTCATTGATATACACTTAACTTGGGTTAGTTTCATTCCATGAAAATTATATCTAAAAAAGTGCAGTATGCATTTTATAAATAGGACAAATGTCACATAATGTGAAATTAGTCATTGTGAGTATACAACTTGCTCGCTTGCAGTGCAGTCATGTTGGCTGGGAACCACACTCTTTGTCTAGTTCCGAAAGATTTTCATTTCCCTAAAAGAAACCTCATGCCCATTAAGCAGTTATTTCTTACCCCCTGCTGCACCCAGATTAGGGAAACTAATAATCCATTTTTGTCTCTATGGACTTCACATGTTCTGGATATTTTACATAAAAGACGCCATATTCTATGTGACCTTTGTGTTTGGCTTCACATATTGATACTTCATTCCTTTTAGTGGCAAAATAATATCCTATAGTATCCATATACCACACTTCCTTTATTCTCTGATCTGCTGATGGACACTTGGATTGTTTCCACATTTTGGCTATTGGGAATAATGGTACTATGGACATGTGTGCACATGAGTTTTTTGAAAAACACCTGTTTTCAATCCTTTGGCATCTATATCCAGGAGGAGAATCCTGCAGTTAAAATGGCAAATCGATTTATCTATTTGAAGAACCACCCAAACATTTTTCCAGTGGCTAAACCATTTTCATTTCCATCAGAAATAATATGAGTTTCAGTTTTCCTCACATCCTTGTCAACACTCTTCTGCTTTTTTATTATAGTTATCCTAGTTAGTGTGACACGCTACTGCATTGTGGTTTTGATTTACATTTCTCTAAAGGCCAGTGATGTTGAATAGCTTTTCATGTGCATATTAAACATGTATATGTTTTCTTTGGAAAAACGTCTATGGATGAGAAATATTTCCTGTCAGTCTGTGGGTTGCTTTTTCACTTTTGTGATAATGCTGTTTGATGCACAAATGTTTTTAATTTTGATGATGTCCAACTTATTTGTTTCTTCTTTCAGTTGCTTAAATTTTTGGTGTAGCATCTAAGGATTCACTGTTAAACCTAGGGTTATGTAGAGTTACTCCTGTAAAAGTACTATGATTTTAACACTTTCATGAAGGTCATTGATCCATTTTGAGTTAGTTTCTGAATGTGGTGTGAAGTGGAAGTCTGCATTCATTTTTGCATGTAAATATTCAACTACTGGCACTGTAATTAAAAAGATTACTGCCTCACCATTGAAGGCTCTTGCATCTTTGTCAAAAATCAATTAGCCACAGATATATTGGCTAATATAATTGGCTTAATTCCCTTTGTCCATGTGTCCTTCCTATATCAGTACCACACTATTTTAGTTACTGAAGCTTTACAGTAAGTTTTCTGGACAGATGAATCCTCCAAATTGTTCCTCTTTTCTGGGACTATTTTTGGCTATGTGAAGTTCCTTGTAATTCCATGGGAATTCAAGGATTGGTTTTTCCATTTCTGAAAAATAAAAATCTATCAGAATTTCTACAAGGCCTGGGCTAAATCTATAGATTATTTTGAGTAGCACTGCATCTTAACAATGTTACATCTTCTGATCCATGTACAAAAAATTCTTTCCATTTATTTAGGTATTTTAATTAGCTTCAGTAGTGATTGTAGTTTTTATTGTATTCTCATTTCCGTGGCCAAATTTATTCCTAAGAATTTTTTATTTTGAATGCTACTGTAAATAAATTTGTTTTCTTCGCTTTCTTTTCAGATTGTTTACTGCTGATATATAGAAACACATTGATTCCTGTGTATTGATTTGTATCCTAAAACTTTGATACTCATTATTAGCTTCAGTTGTCCATAGTTACTGCAGAACTCTCTATATGTAGGGTCATGTTGTTTGCAAATACCGTGCTACTTCTTCCCTTCCAACTTGGGGGCTTTTATTTCTTTCCTTTACATAGTTTTCCTGACTAATATTCCCAGTATAATTTTGAATATTAGTAGGAAACTGGGCATCCTTCCTTATTCCTGATCATAGCTGAGTAATTTTCAGTCTTTCATGATTGATGTTAACTGTTTTTCATAAGTACCTTTCATCATTTCACATTGAAGGACTTCTTTCCTATTTCTAGCTGTCCAAGTGTTTTCATTAGGAAAGTGTGTTGTATTACATCAAATGCTTTTTTTTCTGTTTCACTGAAATTGGGATGATTATGTGGCTTTTTTCCTTTGTTCTATTAACAGTATATTACATTGATTTTCTTATGCTGACCCACTCTTGCATTCCTGGGATAAATTCCCTTCAGCTATGACATATGATTCTTTCCATTTGTTCCTGGTTTTGGTTTACCAATATTTTCTTAATAATTTTTGCATTTATATTTATAAATATATTGTTCTTTGTGTTCTATGGATTCTCTGGCTGGCCTTGTAAACCGACTAATATAAGTCTCGGAGGATGATTCAGTTCTCACTTTCTATCTTAGGTACTTTCTCATTGCTGGGACAAAATATCTAACATCCACAAACTGAAGGAGAAAAGGTGTACTTAGCTCATACTTTCTACAGGTTTTGGTCCATGGTTTGCTCCAAGGTAGGGCAGCGCGGCACCTGGCAAGGCAAGCAGAGGCCGTGAGCCGCTGTCATTTCTCTTTATCCCCCATTGAGGTTGCAAGCCTATTGGCTGGTGCCACACCCCTGGGTACCAGTGACTAATGCAGGGTGACACACGCACAAGCTACTCTTTCCAAAAGCCCACCCGTGAGTGGGGGAGTTTTGAGAATGACATCCAGTTAGAAGCCATATTTCTTTTATATTTCTGTTAGGTCTGAGAAAGACTGCTGTCAATTTTCTTTAAACGTTTGATAGAATTCACCAATGAAGTCAACTGTGCTGGACTTCCTTTGCTGGTTTTTGATTACTAAGGCTATCTTTTTTACTTTTATAGGTCTATTCAAACTTTAAATTATTTTAAGAGTCAGTTTTGGCAAATTTGTTCGTTTCCTCTAGTTCATTTAATTTGGTGGCCTATAGCTCTTCTCAGCTTTCTCACAATACTTTCATTTCTGTAATGAATTGACTTCCATTTCTGATTTCATTTGTATCTTTCTGTCATTTTCAGTCTAGCTGAAGTATAGCAATCTGTTGAAGCTTTTGAAGAATCAACTTTTGATTTTTTTGATTCCATTATTTATTCTGTAATAAAATAGATTTTTATTGGCACAAAATGCATAGAGAACAAAGACATTAATTCTAAGAGAAACTTGAGAAATTTCTTAAAGGAATACAATAGAATTTGATTATTAACTTACTAGAGAAAAGACAGCACAAATAGACAGTCTTTCTAAACTATTGTGAATTGTTCCTTACGTATAAAAGCTCACACATCTCTCATGCCTGTGTGAATCCAAACCAACCAGTAAATGTTAGCCAATGGAGAAAACACCACAACTTCTATTAATTGCTAACATTTCATATGCACAATTCTAACATCATTGTGTTGTTAGACATTCAAGATGCAAACTGGGTATCAAAGAATATACTTGCGTTTTAGGTGGGCCCAGCCTTCGCTGACTGAGAAATGCTCACCTGAAAATGAAGCAGCTGGCAGGTGGGTGGCCCTGATGATTTTGCTTTGTTGATACTTATCAGTCATATTTTTTAAGAAAACACACTGCTAGCATTGAAGTGCTAGATGGCTTTCAGTAAATATTCCTCAGTCTTCCCTCCCCAGTGATGTGAAGCTATGAGATCAGTACTTTCTCAGAGATTTTAAGTAAAACTCAATCTCAGCAGATTATATATTATATATAATACATATTATATATTATATCACTGTAACAGGGTTGGCCAGATATTTCAGCAGACTAAAGCACCTGCTTAGGCAGAGTGCAGCGGCCAGGGTTCAATCCCCAGGTAGTTGTGCCAGCCCCATCCCTGGGGTACACTGAGATAGCCATTGAGACGGGGCATGGTGGCTTGTACCTGTAATCCCAGCACTTGGGAGGCTGAAAACAGGAGAATCACTAGGAGTCTGATCTACATAGTGATACCCTGTACACTCTGTAGACCCTGTACCAAATAAATAAAGAAATTAATAATAATTACTATACCAATGGACAAAACAAGCTAAATACCAAAAGGTATTCACTACTCACAGCAAATTCTATACTGATCACCCCACCCTGGTTGAGGAACAGCTTTTCATAATTTCTTCACACCATGAGAAAGGTGACCTAAACAGACGCTGCTGAAAATGGATGCCAACTAAAAATAAACCTGCACTTATCTGAAGAACTGCCCTAGTGAAAATGCATTTCATACCCTATGTATGCTCCAAGTATTTCATAGCACTCTGCCTTTTTTAAAAGTCTTCAAGGGAAGCAAAGTTCAAGGTTCGTGTTGATCATCACTTTGCAAACTGCCAAGCACACAGTCAGACAGTGCTCTTACTCAGACTGCCCGCCCCTTCTTCATGAGCACATGTGCTAGGGCAGTGTGGCTCTGCAAGTCAACCCGGCACAGCGTGGTTGTTTTTAGTAAGTCACTCAATTATGCTTACGTGTCATAAAACATTATTTCATATTACAAAGAAGTAAATGATAAAGCTACAAATTTTAGACAGTAGATTTAGGGGTAGGAAATAAATCTGGTTATATCCTGTCTCTGTCACTTTATATCCACATGCTTTTTCATAAAAAATCATCCCAGGGTATTCTACAACTGAGCTATATTCCCAGCTCTATTTATTTATTTTTAATTTTTATTTATTTATTTGTGTGTGTGTGTGTGTGTGTGTGTGTTACAGGGTCCCAATATGCAGTTCAAGCTGGGCTTGAACTCACTTTATAACCCAGACTGGCCTCAAACTTACAATAATCCTCCTGCCTCAACCTCCTGAATGCTGGGATTATAGACATGAACTACCCCACCCAGCTTCTTTTTATTTTTATTTTGCAAGAGGGTCATGCCAAGTTTCCCCAGATGACCTTGAATTTTCAACCCTCCTTGAATAACTAGGATTACATGAGTGTAAATTTCACTCAGCTCTAAATACTTGTAACTCATAAGTGTCAATTTCTATATTTATGAAGAGTAAATAGAGGAACGTATGTAAACCAATAGATACTAAGCTGACTTCCAAGCAGGGACCTAACATGATTGGTTCCTTCCCTAACTCTGTACCCCACAGACAAAAAGAATCAAGTGTTAGGGGTGTCACCCCCCTCAGTGATAGGGAGAGAATAGCTGTGTAGCCTGCAAAAGAACTGCTGGATAAGACATTAACTTCAATAAGAGCCAAGTCAGCAGAGCAAAAGAAGACACCAGCCTTGGAAACTCAAGAGTGAAATTCAATTTAAAAGACAGAAATGCTCTCAGGTGAAAAATGCGTGTTACTCCTTACTGCCCTTGCCAAGACCCCCTCCCAAGGGTTGCTTCGCCTAGCCCATCGCTCAGCACTTCTACCTGTGTTGCTGTTCTATGCTACAGTCTTGTTCTTTGCTTCTCAGTTGTGGTTTGCAGACCACCAGCAGCATATAACAGCTTGTTTAGAATATAGAATTTCAAGCTGGAGTCAAGACCCACAAAGACTCAGAAGGTGGTGCTTTATCTGGGTTCATTTAGGAATCAGTACAAGAAGTGAACCCAGCAATGGAAGCAAAATACGCTAAACCCTTATGTTAGTCAGCTTTCTGTCACTGTGACAAAAGAGCTGAGATGATCAAATTAAAGGAAGGAAAGGTTTCTTTTAGCTCATAGTTTCAGAGGCTTCTGTCCATGATCACCCGGCTCCATTATTTTGGGCCTCCTGTGGGGCAGAACATCATGGTGGGGAGCTGGTAGAACAGAAGAGATACTTACCTCACGATAGCGGGAAGAGCTACTTACCTCATGATGGTGGGAAGAGCTACTTACCTCACGATGGCAGGAAGCACAGTTGGTGAGGGGAAGGGGCTGGAGTCGCTATATCACTTTCCGGGGCCTGATCCCAAAGATCCAGCTTGCCTCCAGCAGGTCCCACCACCTCCTAATGGGGCCACAAGCTCACAACCAAGTTCTACATTTAAGATCCAAATCATTACACTTTTTAAAAACTCTGCTCACTGTGGATCTCATAAAACAAGAGATTCTGTGACTTCCTTTGGATCATTTTCTTTCCCTGTGGACACATTGGAAATCAGAGAGTTCCCTTGAGGGCAGGCAGAATTACAAGGCTGGGACAGGACCTTGTGTGGCTCTGGTGTCCTCCCCAAGATAACGGCTGTGTACACTAAAAGGGAGAAGCACTGTTGTAGTTCATGTATTCTGTCAACCGGGTGTTTACTCATTTATGTAAATTTAGGCTGTTGGTGTTGAGGACCCGGTATGTGCCAAGCACTGTTAGATATTTTATATCTATATAAACTTCACAAGTATAGTAATTATATATATATATATATATATATATATATATATATATATATATATATATATATATATATATATATATTCTAACTAAGGCTCAGGAGGTCTAAGTATCTTCCCCAGGTACTCAAGAAAATACCAAGAGGTCTCTCAAGCAGGTCTCTTCTCATCATTTCTAGAGCTAGGGCTCAAAAAACTGAGTTTAGGAAGTAGAGTTCTAAAACAGTATTTTTTTTAATGAACACTGTATAGTGCACATAATTTCATTCTATGTGTAAGGGACAACTTTATTGGCAGAATGTGAGACTAACTTATGTGTTGTAAAATAAAGATCACAATCTGGAGCATCAAAAAGAACGTGAGCAGTTGTCCCTCACACTTGGCGGCCTCTGGCCTCCCTGTTAATAATCATATGCTCTTTGGTCACTCCTGCTGCCTTCTGTTCACACACAAGCCAAGTTGAGACAGGCACCAAAGTTTTAAACAAAATGAATGAGTGCACAAACATTTTGAGATAAGACAATTTTGCTAACTCAATTTTTCTTCTGTGCTTTGGGAGAATACTGCGCTGTTCTGTTTTGGTAGATAGCTACCACCAGCTGTGGCCTGCCACTGTCATTTTGAGGGAGGTGAATCTGAGAACTACTGGCCTGCCTGGATGCTATGGCGCAGAGCCTTCAGTGCTCAAAAGCTCTCCAAGTACTCACATCTCTCCTGTAGATTCCAGCCGGCCAATGGCCACCAGGTGAGATGCTTCCTCTCTCAAGCCCTACAGATGTCTGCCATTTACAGCCTAGGAACCAAACCTAGACCAGGATGCTGCTTCTCTTCTCCATCTCCCATCTCTTTCCCATTTTTCTCCCATTGACTAAGCTTCTATTCCATGAAGGTTTGCTTCTTAAATAAGATAACATAACTTGATAATACTACCTTTGATCCAGGACACTGTGAAGTATTAGGAGGTATTTTCAAAAGGTGTTCTCTTTTTTAAGTGCATTTGGTTGTTCAAGGGTCTCACTATGCAGCTTGGACTCCTGGTGATCCTCCTTTCAGCCTCCCTAGCGCTGGGATTACAGATGGGGACCACTATGCTTGGACTCTGGCCAGCTCAACCTACCCTGGGGACTGGGCCAGAGAGTCATATAGTGCTGGGGATCAAACCACAGTCCCTTCACTTATCTAAGCTTGCCTAAGCAGGTGCTTTGTCTCTAGGTCCCAACTCAGGCTTGGCAGGGTTGAGTGACTTGCCCAAAAATCCAGCTGTGGTGGTGGTGATGTGTGGTTGGGGAGGAGGTCACATTTGAACTTCAGGCTCTGCTAGAGCATGCTGTCTTTGAGGTCAGACTGAAAAAAAGGGGGGGCTCTTTGTTTGCAGGAACCTACTTTCTTAGCAAGTGCTCTCCAAAGGCAAGTCCCCAGGAACTCTAGCAGGCTGCACGTTGCTTCCTAATTCTCCAGCATTATTCTCGAAGTTTGGTCCTGAATCTGAGCTAGAGCCCAGGAATATGGACTCCCCACATGCTCCCACCCTGGTCGCTCATCAATAAGACTCAGAGTGGACAAACTGCAGGTCTCTCACTAGAGCACACAGATTATCCACATGAGTTTCAAGGAGGCCCAGCCTCAAGAATAAGTACTAAGGTGAAGGGGCCCAAACCCTGATTCTGAGCAGAAAGCACAGGCAGGAATCCACACTGAGCACAGGAAAGGCTATGAGCTTGAGCACATGGGGCCAGGGTGGAGTCCCTCATACCGGTCCTCAGGGTAAAGAACTCCACAAGCTGCCAGATTTACTGGCTCCATCAACACAGGGGCCTGCCACTCTGGAAGCCACTTTCTTCCTAAATGGAGTTTAGATTTCTCAGCCAGGGCCTCTAGGGTTTTCTAAGCCTCTGGACGCATCTCCTTTTTCCAAAAGCTGCTGAGGAGGACAGTGCATTTGGCCAATGGCTATCTCTGCCTCAGCAGGATTTGTTGAATAAGGTTCTCTCCAGCATCTCAGTTCTTTGCAGACTCCGAAGATCCATCCACATCTACCTTTAAGAAAACCAGAAAGCACTCCACTACCTGCTGATGTGCATATCGCTGCAGTCTCTGCCTAGGGCCATTGTCCTCCAGCCCCCCAGTGGGCTCCAGGCCTCAGCGACCTCCCTGGGCCTCAGCTATCCAGCAAATGTCCTGGAGATTGCAGGGAAGGAGGGAAACAGAATGGCATGCTTCCTGGACAGTGAGCTCTACAGGTGGCTGGACACAGCCCAGGGTGGAGAGCTGCTCCCTGCCCTGTTCCATGTCTAGGCACACTCTGAATTGTATGTGATGGGCAGTCACATGCTCTTCCAGACAGAGTCATGCGTATGCAGAGCTACATTTGCTAAACTCACACCCATGTGCACACAGATGCACAGACACATACTTGCACAACTTCACAGTTATTTCTATGTATGTAAGAAAAAGATTCATACATTGGCTGAATAACATCCTTCCCCACCTTCCCTTATCCCAAGACATCTAGGTACTAATTCCTGAAATCTGTGAATGCCACCTTATTGTGAAGAGGGGAAAAGGCTTTTGCAGAGAGGATTCTTCAGGTAAAGACTTTGAGACCACAGATTATCCATTATTGCTATCATATATACCTATGAGTATATTAAAGATAGGTGGAAGATTCTTACATAGGAGAAAGTAACATGAGCAGGACTAGAGATTAGAATGATGCAGCCACAAGCCAAAGAATGTCAGCAGGACCCAAAGCTGGACTAGGCAAGCAGGCAACAGAGCCTCAGAGAGGAGGTGAGGACTGACAGTTCCTTGGAGAGCTCAGTGACATTGAATTCACACTGGTGGCCTACACAACAGTATAAGAAGCAATCTGTTGTTTTATCTGGTAATCTGTTATATAGCAGCCATAGAAAACTCATACTTTCCTATTCATACTTTTCACCCAGCCCTCAGCATTCAAGAGTCTTTGAAATCAAAATCATGACTATGCTTTTTATGAGCGAAGTTATTGCAAATCTATTGCAATGTTTCCTCCTCCTGAAACCTAGACAGTGGTGCCAATTGAATCAGCAGATTAATGTAAGGACTCACTCATGATTCCTTCCTGCTGCCATTCCTAAGTGTCATTCCAAGCCGTCACTCCCCCTACCTTATAGCAGACTTGCCAGGGATTGAGTTAAGTGAGACAGCTCTATGGGGGTACGCTGCATGACAGAAGCCTTAGAACTGGACCTCCTTGGTACATGCTAAGCAGTACATACTCCACAGGTGTTGCACTGATCAATCAGAGTCTGGACACCAAGCATCACTGTAGTGGAAAGTCATGTAAGCATTTCATGAAGAAAGAACCCTAAAGGAACAGTAACAAAAGCAGCTGGAAGACACTCTTACCCTCAGAACACCAGAGCTTGTTCCTTCCACGCTTACCAAGATCTGCTTTCCACCTTTCCCTCCAGCCGTGCTGCCCGAGCTTCCACTCAACACTGGGAACCTTGAAAGGGCAGCCTGTGTTTGACTTCCAGTTCCTCTCTCCACTTACTGATCTTACTCTTATTCTCCACCAAAAGCTCAGCCTGAATCCACATGGCTGACTCTTTCCTGAGCAGATTCTTTTCTTGGCTCCCTGTTTAATTTCTGTCACTACTTGTCTTACTCAAGCAGTTTTCATAACCTAACTTCTTCTAACCCCACTTGTGATGGCACTGAGCTCAGAAAACCAAAACAAACCACCTTGTTCCTCAGGAGCAGCAATGGGCCTTCACTTGGGGAAGAACTTCCTGCTTTGCAGGTAAACCCATGTGAGACTTGAATCAATTAAAAAATTACTGTATTTAAGCTACTACAACTGTTGGAGTTTGTTAGAGTAGTACTGCCTTGACTAACACAAGTATTTACTCCATTATAGATTAAATAATTCAAATCATTAGGAGAGCACCTGGCACATAGTAAAGCTTTGTCAGATGGCACCTATAAATATTGTCGCCCTACAGTCTTTCGCTTTGGCAGTTTTTATGGTCAGTGTCACCTTTGGTAATTATTCTACATGGCACTGTCACTCAGTAGTTAGTTGTTTGATGTATACAGCTTTATTCACTTGAAAAATGCTATTGAGTGCACACTATATTCCATTTACTAGAAAAACGAAGACAGCAAGGCAGAGTACCTACACCCACATTCCTTCTAGCAACAGAAAATTCATCCCTGAGCATAATGTGAAAAATTCAATCATAAGGCAAGTTTTTCAAAATTTACCTGGAACAGTAATAGCAGAGTTGTATTTAAGCAAAAAGTCACATCTTACAAGTGCTATCTGTGCAGCACACACCAAGAATACTTCAGTCCTTACTCCTGAGTGCTGAAATACCCCATGTGGAAGACTCCTCACCACAGGTGCCCTCAAGTAGCAGTTCCCAGCCGGTGGAGGGACCCCGGTCATTCTGGGAATCAGGTCCAGTCAGATTCTTCTCCCAAAGAATATGCCACCACTTCCCTCTTTTCTGCAAAAGTGATTGAGGGAACTAAATCACAAAGGAGAGAAAAGACAGGAAGAAGAACAAATTTAGAAAATCACTTAGTAGTGCCTTAGGCCTCAGCATGGGGAGGACACGAGCTGAACGAAAGTGAAGACACCATCACTTCAATAGTCCCTTGGAACAGCTCCATCTCCAAATGTCCTTCATCCTTATTGGTATTTGTTGAAGGTTTGCAAAGCTGACTAAGAGTGTTTTATGCTAATTGGCTTTATCTGACATCCCTTTATCATTTGAAATTAATAGACAGCCTAGTAGATACAAGGTTAATGGAATATCTTCTCCACCTCAGATTTGCAACTTGGCATTTTCCCCAAAACACCACTTTCATCTTTATATAAGTGGTTGTGTCTATAACATCTTCTAAGAAAGGCATGCTGTCTAATCCCATCAAGTCATCTGTGAAATGTTCCAGAGGGAAATTATTCACTGCCATTGTAGAAGCTGTTTTGTTCTTGGCATGTTCTGAAGTACCCAACAGATTTGACATCCTCTTACCATGGTGGAGAAATGGCAGGCTGATGTGCCAACCTCCAAGCAACAACTAGGCATGTAGCAAAGCTCCTGCTCGTGTGGATCTTTGCCTACATACAACCTAGCAAGAAATAGCTTCATGTGAGCAGAAGCACATGCTCAGTGAGGCGCAGAGATGACAGGGACCTATTTCCTCCCCTCACCCTTGTCTTCCACCAGGAAAACAGGCTAATGTGATACTTGGAAAGAAAGTATAAAGATTTTTTGTGATTTACAGCTGAAAGGAAGTTTTCCTATGTCTCTGAATACCTGTGGAGCAAAGAGAGGAAGGAGAATAAATGGAGTGGTTCTTTGTGGCTTCATGCAAAAGAATAAGAGAATCAACAGGTTTGTTTCCATTTATCCAACTTGAGTCACTGGGGAAAAGGAGACATAATTGCAAGCTCAGTCTACAAGGATGATTGCACAAGCTTTATGCTCCAGGAATCCCAAAGCCCTCTTCTGTTTAGAAGACTTAAGTTGTATTATTCCAGGATTTAAGACATACAAGAAGGCATAAAGAATAAAACAAAAGAGAATGCAATACATGCTGTGTATACATCTTCCATCTTCTCCACCGTATCTCGTTTCGCAAGTAATCACTGTGCTGCATTTACTGTTTACCACCATGTGCTTTCCGTGCCTGTGCTACACGCTAGTTACTCTGTGTATTTTAGACATTATTTATGTCTGTGCATTATGTACATCTGTATGAAATGTAAATGGAAACAAATAGATATAACAGGAAACAACAAATTGACAGCAGTTTAAACAAAATACGAATGTACTCCTCTATCACTGTAAAGAAATCTTGACTAGTCAGGGCTCCAGGCTAGTCAGAGCTCTCCTGGTGTTAATTTGGGATCCAGGTATCTGCTGTCTGCTCCATGCTGACTATGGGCTCTATATCCAAAGTGGCCTCCTAGTCTAGTTAAGCCAGTGGGGTTTCAGCCATTTTATCCACATTGCTGGCTAAGAGAAAGAGGGGAAAGGGCCCAAAGGGATCCTTAACAGCTGAGTACAATATCTTTAATGGGTGTTTTGAAAGTCCTGGTGATCACTCCCCTTTCACATACAGCTCAGTGGCTAGTACTATGTCACCCAGCCACCCCAAATGAAAAGATGCCTGCGTTTCTGGGGAAGCAATTGCCAAGTCACAATGTGTTCTATTATAAAAGAGATAAAAACTTGTTATAAACAAATGTTGTCTCTGCAAAGATTGGTGCTCCATATATGCTTGCTTCCATTTAATTAGATTTGTGAGATTCACCCATATTGGTTACTGGAGCTCTGGCTCATTAATTTTCACTACTTTACACTATCTCTTTGCATGAATATTTGATTATCTATATACCCAGTATCTGATTTGTCTGTTGGTTTGTTTTTCTATTTGGAGAATCTCTGAGAGGGAGAGTTCAGTGCTATTAGTCTTCTTGAAGGTCTCCTGGTCCACATATGTATGCTTCTCCAGGGCTCTGAGCAGAAAGTGGGTTTGTTACTGCTAATAGGTGTGTACTGCTCCAGCTTCACAAGACACCACAATGCCCTTCCCAAGGCGATGACCCCAGAGCGTCTGCTAGCACTCCAGGCACTCCTGTGCTCTGCTTCCTCAGCAGCATTTGCATTTGAACACCTTTTAGGCTCTGCCTACCATGATTTTCTTTTTCTTTTTTTTTAATTAATTTTATTGCCAAACAAATGAGAGTCTCAAAACCAATTAGTAGGACAGTTTCAATAATTAACACATTGCATATTGTTGTCTTATAGTTGTTATTCATAGTACAAGATGCAGACAGGACATCCCGTCCACACACACAAATCTTTCTTCTTATACAAATCTTTCTTCTCATTGAATTAAGAGAAAGTAGCTGTTTATCTATCCTAACTATTTTGTATATGCAGATATAAAATGGATCTTAATTTGTATCCCTTTGTTTTGTTTAGTTTTGTCAGAGATGGGTATTCCATTGTCATTTAAATATTGTAGATGTGTGAATTCAGCAAAATAATTTAATATACTTCAGTAGTATTGATACCCATAATAGTAGTGGGTTATAACAGGCTTTCTTTTGCATTTTTCTGGTTATTTATATAGGTAAATGCCTTCCATGTATTGACTGCCATCCATGTTTCCTCTTCCATAAGCCACTTATCTTTATTCAAAAGATTGGATTTTTCTTTTTTTTTCTTTTTCTTTTGGACTCTTTACATACCTTAGATGATAATGCCATCTATAAAATATATTATTTCCAGATATTAACAGGATTTTTTCTGGCTCTTTCATTCTGTTGTCATTCCATTTCTCTGCTTCACTTGTATTGCTTTCTGTCAATGCCACACTGTCATAATTGCTACAGTTTTAAAATAAAACTTGAAGCTAGTGAGGCATGAACCAGTGAAACACAAAGAGCTGATGTTTTCCAGCTTCTTTGTATACCTGATTTTTAAATTTTATATCTGATATTTTGTAGTTTTCTTTTTGAGTGCTGAATATTTTTATGTTCATATAAATATCCTTGAGAATTGTTGGGGGAAATAGTGTACTACATGAAAAACAGTTGAGCATTTTAGTTCTTGTTTTGCAAATGTGTTATATGAGAATAGAGTAATGCTTGGTCCTGGGCTAATCAGGTCCCATTCCTAGAACAAGACCCTTCTGTGTCCTTCTATGTACTCTATGCAATGGCCCATGAATTACATGTTTTTCTGATCTGACTGAGGGAAACCAGCACTACAGCTGGCCCTGTGCAAACACCGGGTACCATTGCCTCTAACCCTTCCAGGTGTATCTTTCCTTGACCTTGAGCAATTCTCTATTACACTTGTACTTATCAATGCCTACCTGAAAATTGAAGGGTTTCTCTACAGATCTTTAAGTGTCCCTCTCCAAGTAGCTCTTTCTTCTCTGCTTCTTCACCCTGCATACTCTAGTGAACTTGGTCTCTCTGGACTGTGAGGTCCCTCTCCTGAACTTGGGTAGTTCACATGACTCCCTGTGGGTTTCCTGCTGTGGAAAGCATGGGGCTCATGTCCTTTGTTTTCTATTCTTAGGGGTCACTGTCCTTCATTACTTTATGTTCAGTATCACAAAAAAGCATTGTTCCATATATTCTGTTTCTGAGCTGTTTCAGATAACAATATTGTCATACTGAATTTTTATATTCACAAATGTATCTCTCAACCTTGTAAGATTTTATAAATATAATTGTACCATTTAATCCATTAAATTTTATATTATGTTAGATTGATTTTTAGTAAGTTTTACTTATCCTTATTCTTATAAAATGTATTATATAAATATGAATTTTAAAAATATTTCTGTGTTTTGTAGTATTTTGGAATGTAATTGACTTACACATATTATTATGAAACCTAGCAACATTACTGAGCTGTCTTTTTAATATTTAAAAAATAAAAAACATTAGAAATTATGAAGAATTTCACTAAACAAGATGACAGTCTTATATATTATCTATAAATTCTTACAGATTTTATATATAATTGTAGTATCTATGTACAATTTCAATGTTCCTTTTTTTCCAGTCTTTATATCATTTGCTCTTCTCTGCCTCACTCTTCTCCGCCTTCTTTTCCTCCTCCTCTTGCTCCCTCTGTCTCTCTCTCCATTGACCTTAATCTCAAATTTTATGATCAATACTGAGTAAAAGTATTATTGCCAGGAATTCATGAACTGATTTATGAATTTTTCTAATTTTTTTCTAATATTTAACTGATCTTAAGTTTGCTCTGAGTTTTTTTGATAACTTTTTGTTGCATTTTTCCCCAAAATTAAGTACTCATTGAACATTCACAACATGAAAAACGCTGTTCTGGGAGCTGCGAGGTAAACACAGATATGACCCTGACCTCGAGAAGCTGGGAGAGTTACTGAGGCTATGAAGCACATACAAGTAACTTTACTGTAAAGTAGATTGAAATAGGGCAAATGAAATACAGAAATGAAAAGTTTAAGTCATTCTGTTGAAGGGTCTGTACTAAATAAATGTTGTGTGTCTGAAATTTTAAAAAATGTTAAACTTTCATACTTCACAGATTAGGGAAGACCCTATAAAGGGCCTACTTAAATCTCACAAAAGAATTCTAAAAATTAAATGAATCAAATTTTAGCTTGGCCCTGGGACAGTGCAGCTGAGAGAGGAGTCTAATCATGGCTTCTATTGCCTCAGGATGGCACAGCTAGCAAGAGAAGTCTGAGATCCACTCCTGCCCCCTCCTCTGGCAGGACTCAGGGCCCAGAGACCTGTGAGACTGCTAGCAACACAGCAGGACCTGGGATAAGGCACACACAAGGAACAGGCAGAGCTAGAGTCATGGAAACAGTCCATACATTAGAAATATGAGCCAACAAGTGATCTCTAACCTTTCCTTTTGTTCCTTTTTAGTCATCTTTCTCCTCTCTTTCATCAGTCATTGCATTTGATTTCATAGTTTCCTATGAGAAACATTCTTTTTTCTCTTTTTGGTTCACTTCAAAACTCCTAGACCTTCTCTTCCAACTCTTCCTTCCTGTGCCCTATAATAACCCAAAACCTGAGTGATCACCCTAAACCCTATAACCTTGCTCCTACTATATTTAGCCTCATTCATCTTTTCA
The DNA here is from genome assembly GCA_004027165.1 of Ctenomys sociabilis. Classification (NCBI taxonomy): domain Eukaryota; kingdom Metazoa; phylum Chordata; class Mammalia; order Rodentia; family Ctenomyidae; genus Ctenomys; species Ctenomys sociabilis. The sequence continues at coordinate 6,681 of PVKA01023103.1, read as the reverse complement.
TCCTAGCCTCTTTCCTCCAGACACCCATCTGACATACATACAACAGGGTATAATCAGTCTATTAAGTGGAAAATCATTGAATACAGGTCTCCAGTATAAGTTAAATTATATTATTCTATATTTCTGTAGGCCTTCCTCCTATGGTTTATGGATATCAGGGTAACAGTTAGCATGGTTTGTCAGTAGCCAGGCTGTACTTGAGTCTATTGCTATTGCCAACTGAACTACTTTTTAATTTCAAAAAAATAATGTATTTGGTACAGGGTCTCACTATGCAACTTGGACTCATAGTGATCTCCCTGTTTGCAGACAATTCATCATACTCGGGGGTGGGGCCAGAGGGGCCTTTGGTGTCAGTGATTAAACCCCAGTTCCTGTGTCTGCCTAAGCAGGCACTTAGCTTGCTGAGCTATCTCGCCGGACCTTCAGCTGAACTACTTTAACCAGGGTGTCATACATGCTATAACCAGCCCCACTCCCACAGTGACAGTGTGATTGTTGAAAGTCATTATCATCATCATAGTCTAGTACTAAAGGAATGGGCACTAAGTCAAATAGATAGCAAAATCTCCTTTTTGGCACCAACCTAAGAATCTTAACATATTGGGAAGGTAGGTTCTTGAAAGAGCAAAAACCACCTGCAAGTAGAAAATATCTAGAGGAACAAATACCTCCTAGGAGAGCCTTGACACCAATGATGAGGCTACCACAAGAAACCTAGCAACAACAAAGAAAATAGAAAATGACAACACAAAAAATAAAATGCAATCTCAAGTGCCTAACCTTCCCAGGACAAGTTCACAGCACAAAGATAGAGAAAACTGGAAGCCAACAAATGGAACACTCTGAAATGATAGCAGTGGAAGTGAAAAGAAAGAGACTATAGAGAAAAATCTCTAAGATGCAGAAAGAAATGGTTATCAAAATAAAAAAGACACTAAAGCACACACAGATGAACAATAGAAGAACTCAGGAAAATGATAGAAACCATCAATGAATGCAAAACAGACAAAAAATGTAACCAGTGAAACAGATCCAAATAAAAATGCAGGATATTAGAAATTCCAATGAAAGTAAATGCAGCAAATTGAATGAATGTGAAGATATAATTTCAGATCTAGAAGATAAGAATATGACTAGAGACTAGGAAAAGAAAGATATTTCACAATTATAAGAGAGGGGATACAGCTCAGTGGCACAGTTCCTGCCTGGAAAGTGCAAAGTCCTGAGTTCAATTCCCAGTACCAAAAGTCCAAATCAAGCCAATCAAGCAAACAAAAAAAACTCCACAGGAGACCACAACAAAATCAACCCGACAGCTACAGAATAAGTAAAGAACAATATAAGACTGATTGGTATCAGTGAGAAAACTGTAGATAGTGCAAAAGCCACTGAAAAACCTCTTCACAAAAACAATGGCAGAAAACTTCCCAAACATGGATAAAGACATAGAAGAAACTGATCAATGATGTAGAGTGTGCCTAACGATAGTCACCTAGAGAGAAAAAATTCTCTCAGGCTTTCACAGAGAGCAAATTGGTCAAGCAAGGGCTGTGACTCATCCAGATGGTTGACACTGACAAAAGATCCACAAGGTGCTGTATGTGGTTCCAGGGTAAATCCTGAGGGGATTTGACTGATCTTATCAGACAGCACAAGTTACATTTTTAGTTATATAGGTCTTGCTTTAACTTGATCATAACCGTCCAGCAGAAAAGTATAATCATGAGGTATAAAAAGTAAAGCTATATTAATATGCTGAGCCATAAAAGGCTCAAGTCAACAACTCCAGACAATTGCCAATTGTGCTGAAAACTCACTACTATTATGGAATATTGGACTGTATAATATGGGTTATTTTGTTGAATTCAAGTACCTATACTCTTTGTTCTGGCATCAAATATGAAATGGTCCTTCAAAGACTTCTCCAAATATAGCTTCTCTACCTGCAACAGAATATCCATTTCTGATTATAGAAATATAGATTTGATATAAAAGTTTAATGTCCCAAGAGCTCAGGAAACAGTAGACAGAGCCTGAGGAGAACTGCTGTCTGTTTGAAGTTCTCGGAAAGCTCGGATTCCAGATAGCAGCTTCTCCTGCAGGCGTCCTGTTCTTTGATCCCTTGCTTGGGATGTTATCGGCTAGCATTTGTGTGGATCTAGTGTTAAGCAAATGGTGCAAGTCAGTAGAGACAGAAGTTTGTATTCACCTAAGTAATTGTGCACATCCCCTAACCTGCCTTTAGCCCTCAAAAAATATGAGATACTTCTGAGGCTCTGGGCTCACTTGGAGAGAGACTAATCTCAGTGAGACCTCTGAAGCTACTTTCATCAGGTCTTCTCATTGTTTCTTTCGGCACTGACCCATAACTTACAACACTGATAAAACAAAACATAAGAAGGTGTCTCGCGCAACCTCGCCAGCAAGGAAGATGCAACACTAGACTCTTCTTTCAGCGGTTTATTCAGGACCCTTGAACAATCTTCTTCTACCTCGAGGGGAAGCCCGCTCTTAGCTAAATACCTTCTGGGCGTCCAATCCCGGAAGGCCACGTGGGCGTCACCAATAGGTCCAGGTACGCGGAAGTGAGCCATAGCTTTAGCCTTAGCCATATATGGAGTTGTTTATCATGGAGAGCACTCACCATCGAGAAGGTGGAAGGCGGAAGCCAGCGCCATCTTTAAGGTGCGGCTGCACACAGCTCTCTATAAGAAGGGAGGATATAAATAAAGGATCATTTTGTTATATATATTTATATACAAGATAGTTAAGATAGATATACAACTACTTTCTCTTAGTTCAATCAGAAGAAAGGTTTGTACTAATATTGTTTAGACCGGATATCAAAAGAGAACAATATGCAATGTATTAATTATTAAAACTGTATTAATTATTGTAACTAACCTGTTTTGAAAATGTTTCATTGCTATTTTTACCATTTTTTCTCATTAAAATGAATTAAAAAAACATGGATAAAGGATTTAACTACAAATAAATGAAGCATGTAGAACTCCAAATAGCCCAGGACCACAATAAATCTACACAAAGGGTCATAGTAATAATGACTTAAAATTCAGCATAAGAACAGAATACTAAAAACAGCTAGAGAAAAGAAATATATCATCCTTAAAGGAAAGCCCTCAGCATCAGCAGACTTCTCAACACAAAGAAATCAAGAAGAGCTTGCCATGAGGTATTTCAATCACAAAAGGAAAATTATCTTCAATTCAGATTACTATATCCTGCAAAACTATCTATCAAAATTGATGGAAATACTTCCAGGACAACAACTGAAGATATTTATGATACACAGCTACCTCTACAGAATGACATTGTACAAGGAAATAGTGGCACCATCTATGTAAATGGCCTCAATTCACCAATCTAAAGAAATAAATTCACAGAATGGACCAAGAAGCAAGACCCAATGAGATGGCTCAGTAGAATAAGCACTTCCCTGGCACGTGCAAGGGCCTGAGTTCAATACCCGGTTCTGCCAAAAAAAAAAAAAAAAAAAAAAAAAAAAAAAAAAAAAAAAAAAAAAAAAAAAAAAAAAAAAAAAAAAAAAAAAAAAAAAAAAAAAAAAAAAAAAAAAAAAAAAAAAAAAAAAAAAAAAAAAAAAAAAAAAAAAAAAAAAAAAAAAAAAAAAAAAAAGTGCATTTAACTCAAAAAGAAATCCATAGACTGAAAGTTAAAGGATGGAAAACCATTCATCATGTCATAGTCTCTAGAAAAAAATCAGAGATAGCTATTCTACTTGCAGACTATACAAACTTTAAGTCAAAGTTGATCAAAAGAGAAAAAAAGGCACTAGATGTTTGTTAAGGGAAATCTCCAAGAAAAGCTAATAATCATTAATATTTATGCACCAAACACAAGTTCACCCAAATGCATAAAATAAATATTTAGCGACGTGAAAAGCACAATAAGCATTAACACAATACCCCACTTCACAAATAGATAGATTATCAATCCCCAGGCCTTCCATGCTGGCCCCAACCCGGAAGCACTGAGACAGCAATTGAGCCTGGGCATGGTGGCACACGCCTGTAATCCCAGTACTTGGGAGGCTGCAAACAGGAGAATCACTATGAGTCTGCTCTACTAGTGACCCTGAACACCTAAAATACAAAAAAAGAAAAAAAGTGAACAAAAACCAAATAGGTCAACTAGACAACAAATCAGCAAAGAAATATTAGAATTATACCAAGCCTGTGAACAAAGGGACTTGGTGGATATCTACAGAGTCTTCCAGCCCGAAACATTGGAATGCACATTCTCCTCAGCTGCACACGGGACATTCCCCAAAATGGACTATATATTAGCTGACAGAACATGTTTAAGTAAATGTAGAGAAATCAAAATCATCGCAGGCAAACTGTCTGACCACTGCAAAATGAAACTGAAAATCAGTATCAAAGGATATCACACTACATAAATATATGGAAATTAAACAACACTGTTCTGAACAGGGTGTCACAGAAGAAAATAAAGATGAAATTAAACAGGATATATAGTTAAACAACAATGCCAGTGCAACATACTAAAACTAATGGGATGTAATGAAAGTAATTCTATGAGAGAAATTTATAGCGATGAACTCACACATCAGGAAAACTGAACAAGTTTAAATAAACAACCTAAGGTTGAACCTCAAACTTCTAGAAAGAGAAGAACAAATCAAAATCGAAGCTCCTATGAGGGAGGAAACTATAAATATAAGAGCAGAAATTACTACAGTAGAGACTAAGAAAGTAATCAATTCAAAGAATTGCTAAGTAGTATTCCATTTTGTGAGGAAGATACCACATTTTCTTTATCTATTTATTTGTCCATTGGTGGGAACACAGGCTGCTTTCAGGGCTTAGTTGTTATGAGTTATGCTACTATAAATGTTGTTATGCATGTATCACATATGATTTAGCTCTTCAGGGAAGAAATCCAGACAGGGAATAGCTGGATCGTATGATATTTCTAATTTTATTTCTTTGAGAAATCTCCAGACTGATTTCCATAATAGTCATGAGTTCACATTCCTGCCAAAAAGGCAGGAGGATTTGCTTCTCACCAGAGCCATGATAGAACTTGTGATTTTTTGATTCTTCAATGACTGCCATTCTTTCTGCTCTAAGATAGATTCTAGCATTGTTTTATACCTGCATTTTTTTAGATGTTAGAGAGGTTGAACATTTTTTCATGCTTGCTAGCCATTTGCACTTCTTCTTCTGAGAAGTATCTGTTCATTTCACTTGCCCATTTCTTGTATGGGTCTTTTTCTAATTTTTTAATTTTTTGTACATTATAGATATTATTTCTCTGTCTGAATAATTGCTGATAGAAATATTTTCCCATTCTGTAGGTTATCTTTTTACCATACAGTAATATTTTAAACTATTGTTTTATACACACACACAACATTCTGTACTTGTTAAGCACTTTTAAGTGAAAGTTCTTTTAAGATTAAATAATTTAGATTTTATAGATTCAGGGAAGTGAATTAAACACAGAAAGCAGATAAAAGTTTCTTTTGAATTTGAGTTTCAAAACACTAGGCTGTCAGAAACACACTGATACAGGCAAAATAACTGAGGAAGGAAGCTCAAAGATAAGAGCAAGACCCCCATTTGTCACCTCTCCTCTTTCTTCTAGGAAAGGGTTGCTACTGAAAACTTCTGCTGCAAAGGCAGAAGAGCTGGAGCAGCCATTGAGGGTCCCCGTGTTTGTCCCCTGGCAGAGATGACTGAGGCCCGGCATCACTCGCAGTGTCTCTGTGTGAGCCCATCATGGTACAGGAGCAGCAGGATGATGCATACTGCACCGAACAGAAATGGTGCAGAGAACCACGGGGTGCAGGAGAGGCTTGTTACTGGAAAGAGGATGTGTCTCTGGTGGCCTCTGTGAGCTAATGATAAAGCCCCAAAAGGATGCTCCCCTTTTTAGTAGGTGCTATGTGGACAGAGAACAGATGGTCCCACTACAAAGCATCCTCTTCTGGAGAAGAGGATGGAGGTCATCCGAGTTTTCATTAAAGTTCTTATTTTGGCAGAATAGAGATCTGTAAGCCAAATTATTTTGTTAATTAGTCATGTTTTTGTACACCTCCATTGTGGTCCATGAGTTTTACTGTTTGAAACAGGTTTCAGGATTATGTAGCTGGTGAGAGAGGATAAATAAAGAAGCAAATAAATTAATAAAAATAATTGCAGTCCATGAAAGTGGTAGGAATAGAATAATTAGGATACTAGAAAAGAATCAGGACCCACCAAGGTAGGGCTGAACAGAAGTCCACACTGTGAGTGTATCTGTGCTCCACCCCAAGGACAGAGAACAGGAACAAGCAGTGGGAAAACTGGGCGGGTGAGGGAGAGACCAGAGATCACCTGACCTTCCCAGGCATGATAAAGAGTGGAAATTTATTCTTTGTGCAGTGCGAAGCTAGCAAGTGGTTCAAGCATGAGAAATCATAGTCAAACCGATAAAAATTAGCCTGGCTTCTGTGTGGGGCTGGATTGTCAGTGAAAGGAATGAAATCAGAAATGAGGCCCAGTGAGTCTCCCGCAGGGGTCCAGGCCAGAGGTGATGGCATTTTTTAATTAAAAGGAGAGATGAAATGAAAAACAAAAGTTAAAATGTACAAAATACATTTGAGATACGGAACCAAGAGGGTTGTCTGCTGCA
>PVKA01023102.1:0-36131 GCA_004027165.1 Ctenomys sociabilis | reverse complement strand
TTATTGAATCTTTGATATAATTCAGCTATAAAAAAACCTGTAAATATAATTTCATGTATGCACCTTGTACAGTACCAAAACGTTATGAAAACAGTTTGCAATGTATTAATTCATCGACTCTGTATGGTTAAGGTGTCTTGAAACTGTCTGATTGACATTTGTATTTTAATAAAATAAAAATAAATGGAAAAAAAATGTGTTGTACTTTCTTTGAATATTTTTGTATTTCCCATGGGCCTGTTGACCAGCAGCGTAGTGATAAACCATTCTTTAATTTTGTCATTTCCTGAGAAATCTCTCACTAGCTGTCTATGTCAGTCCCACTGCTGTGCTCACAACACCTAGCACAGTGGCAGAAATAGAGTGAAAGACAAATACATATTTTAAATGAAAGTTGAAGTGTTTAAACATGCTTAATGTTCTATTGTGTTGGTAAACAAAGTAGATATGTACCTGTATTATCTTTAGGAAATTGGATCCTTATATTTTAATGGAAATTATCCCTGGGCTTTGTATAGTTCTCAGTAACTTAATTTTCTTCTTTGATCTTAATTCTATTGACATTACTTTTATGATTAACATATTGTTTTAGTTTGTTTTCTTGTGAGAAAATATCATATAGTGTGCACCATATACTGAAGAGGAATTTATTTCTCCCAGTTCTAGGAGCCAGCAAATCCAAGATCAAGGAGCTTGCAAAAAATGCCTGGAGGGCCTTCAGGATGCATCACCCCAGGAGAGAAGGTAGCACTGAGCCTTACAAGGTGGAAGATGAAGGACTAAAGAACATGAGTGCTGGGTCTTCCCTTAGTGGGAGAGCCAGAGAACTGAATGTGCTTCCCCACATCCTTCGTGAGGGCCCCAATCCCACCCAGATGTGCTTGGCTTCATGACTTTATCATTCCTAAAGCCCATATTTCTTAACATTTATCAAATTGGTGCTTAAGTTTCAACATGTATTACATTTTTATTAAGAAGAAATTATTATTATTATTACTTGTATTTTAGGGAAGGGTCTACAGGGTGTTCAGGCTCATAGTGATCCACCTGTTTACAGCCTCCCAAGAGCTGTGATTATAGGCTCACACCACCATGTCCAGTCTCACTTGCTGTCTCTGCGCAGGATTGAATGTCCGGCCCCTGCACCTGCTTGCAGGTGCTTTAATCCGCTGAGCTATTTGGCTGGCACCAACAAGAAATAATTATAAAGTGTGTTACTAGACTCTGATAGTATTTTTCTTCATCAATAAAAGGGCAGAAAAAAAAAATCTGTCAATTAGAGGAACAACTACTTAGCCGATGGGAAAAGCAAGTCAGAATCTCTTTCCTTTATGTTGCTGTTTTAACATAAATAAAAACATGGAAAAGTTAATGCTCTTTCGGAGGCCTGAGTAAAAGTACTATGATATAAGAAGACATTAAAATAAAAAATAATTCGATAAAAAAATCTCCAAGAAAATTTTGGTACATTTGGGTTCACCCTAGATCCAAGTGCAAAGAAACATAATGAAATCAATTGAAAGCTGACTCCCTATATTTTTATATTCAAAGGTATTGTAAATGCATAAAGAAAGCCAAATCTCTGTTAGTTGCTTATAGGAACACATCACACAAAAGAAAACCCAAATGGCCAATAAACATCAAGAAAGCTCCAGGAGTCTATAATAGTAGTAGGTTATCTGTAGCACAGGTGATGTCAGAAGTTGTTGACTTGAGCCCTAAAGGGCTGTAAACAGCTCAGCATATTAATATGGCTTTTCTTTTCATACATTGTTACTATACTTTTCTGTTGGATGGTTAAGACCAAGATAAAGTGCTACCTATATAATAAAAAATGTAACTTTTGTATTTGAGATTGTCAGTCAAATCCCCTTAGAACTTACCCAGAAAGCCTGTACTGCAGTTTGTAGATCCTTTGTCAGTGTCAACCATGTGAATGACTTAGGGCCATTGCTTGACAAATTTGCTCTCTGTGAAAGCCTGAGAGAAGTTTTTTTCTCCATGTGACTCTCCTTAGGCACACTCTACATCATCCATCACATTCCTCTGTGGCCCCATAATCTCCTTGATCAGAAAATTTAGAACACCACTGAGTTACTGGATGTTACAATACAGGGTGTCTTATGTCCTAGATCCTCACTGACCTTGAAAGGCTAGGGCCAAAATGTTGGCTGTCCTTGCAGCCCTTCTTTTTCTCTAATTTTTCAAACTTAGGTTATTAACCCTCCAGAAGAGAAGTTTAATGATATTATTACCCTATAACATAGGCAGTTGAGGTTAACCTCTCTATCTGTCTGAATATCAAACATCTTAGACATAGCATGGAACAGATATTTTCCATCAAGTATTGATATGCTAAACTTTAAATCCCTACAGAATGTGAAGAAAAAATAAATAAAAATATTTTTAAAAATTAGAATAATTAGCATATTTTTACACAGAAATTTAGAAATCTAACCATATACAGCATTGTAACAGGACAGTCCTATGACACTTTTGTTTCTTGTCTCTTGTTTTCATTTATTACTCTTTTTTAAAACAAACGTTTACTTGAGAAACAGCATAGCAGGAATTGATATGGCAAGATAAGCAGTACATATTTAGAAGACTAGAATGACAGGTGGTCGAAGCATTATCCTAGTATTATGTATTGCTATTCAGTGCAGTTGCTTAGTTCACAGGCATCAGCATATATAGCTAGTCAGGGTGAGCATCCTACCAATTAACTGCTAGTTTCAAAAACCTGCTGAAGATTCTCAGAGACACTAGGAATCAAATTCAAATCAAAACATCAATGTGATACCATTTTCATGAAGCTAACAGTGATATCAAAGAAACACTTAGAGCTAGCAAGAATGTAAGTGATGGAAACTCCTATTTGTATCATAAATTAAATAAACTTTTCTGGAAGGCAGTGTGTGGAGTGCTATGTGGTGTAATTCTGTAATCCCCTTGGAGCAATTTATTCCAAGGGAAGAAGAAGAGATACAGATGAGAAAACATGTGTAAGGAGTATCACTGTGAACTGTAGGCGGCACTGCATGGGCAGCAACTTACATACCCAAGCAGAAAGCAGTTGCTAAGTGTTTATTGCTCATCTGGACTATGACTAACTATACAGGAATGGAATTCATGTCACAAAATTATTTGTACTAAAACTGAAAAGAAATTTAAAAACATTCATAGTGAATGGTCTATGTTCGTAAAATGTGTACATGAAATATAAATATGATTGAAACACATCCTAAAGGTAACATTTTATTGGCTGAAGTTATTTCTGAAAATGCTGAGGCTCCAATACTAACAAAAGAGTTCTTTTCTTAAATTAATTTTGGGTGCATTAATTTTTGGTGCACTTTATATATGTACAATGATCATGCTCATCCTGGGGAATTTGTGTATATAGAGCATCTTGATTTTCTGTGATCCAGGTAGTCACCATACTGGGCACATTGTATGTCACGTCTGCTTAATTATTATAAGAATATAATTATGTAGTTACTTTTACTTTTTTCCATTTTGTATATGAATCAAAAGCAATAAGTAACTCACCCAAGAATACACAGAAAATAAAAGGTTAAGTCTGAATTCAGACCTCACATGTTTCTGGGAAAAACAATGTAAAATCTGACTTCTATGCCAAATTTAAAAAGGATGAAAATTCAAATGTACAGACACAAAGTAGAATCACAAGTACCAGTGGAGGGTCCGAGGAAGAAACGATAACATACAGGTGGGACTTGTAGTTGTGTGGGATCCTTAATCCTAAATTTTGATAAGCAATTTGTGAAAGGAATGCAGATATATGTTGAAAACGCACGCACAGAAACAGCATAACAATCAAATGTGATAGATACATTTAATTGCCTTCTTGCCACAATCATTGTATATTATATTTATATGATATATATCAATGACTGCTGTACACATTGTTTATACATTAAAATTAGGTCATTTCAGGTAATTCTTAAATTTAGAGAAAAATAATGTATGTTTCTCTGTCACTCCGGCATCAATTTTTAATCATTCTAATAACTTTTTTTTGTACTTTAGAGAAGGGTCTTCAGGGTGTGCAGGCTCTCACTACTAGATCAGACTCCTACTGATCTGCCTGTTTATACCCTCCCAAGTGCTGGGATTACAGGTGTGGGCCACCACACCCAGTCTCAACTGCTGTCTTAGCTTGCCTGGGGTTGGGGCAGGCATGGCCGGCCTGGGGATGGAGCTTCTGGCCTCTGTGCCCGCTTCCAGGTACTTTAATATGCTGAGCTATTTGGCTGACCCTCTAATAGCTTTTTAAAAAAATTAAAAGAAATATGTAGAAGAGAATTATAAGAAAACATATTTATGATTAAAAATATGATATTGAAATAAAATCTGATATGTTTTCCTCTCTCTGTATGTACATATACATTAAATATTTTTAAAACAATTTTACTTTCATTGCATTTATATGCATATGCACAACAGAACTGTATAGTTTAAGCCTGAAAAATAAATCTCCATTGATGAATGATGTATACACATGAATTGTTTCTGTATTTTAGGGCGGGGTCTACAGGGTGTTCAGGGTCTCACTACTAGATTGGACTCATACTGATACTGATCCACCTGTTTATAGCCTCCCAAGCACTGGGATTACAGGCACACACCACAACAGCCAGTCTCAATTGCAGTTGAGCCCTATGGGCGGGGTCCGACAGGACAGGCCCAGCAGGACAGGCAGTGCATATGAAGGCATATACACATGGGTGGCTGCATATAGTTATTATATACATATAAAATAAAAAGAGATAATGAGATATACTCACCTCAAAAAAAGGAGATACTCACCTCATGAATATAACAAGCAGACATCTGAACTCTAAAACATGTGATGAGGGCCAGCCAAATAGCTCAGAGGATTAAAGTGCCTACAAGCAGGCATAGGGACCAGAGATTTGATCCCCAGGCGCATCCTGCCGGATCCTGCCCCCAGGGCATGCTGAGACTGCAATTGAGACTGCGCATTGTGGCTTGTGCCTGAAATCCCATCCCTTGGGAGCTGTAAACAGGTGGATCACTATGAGTCTGATCTAGTAGTGAGACCCTGGACACCCTGTAGACCCTTCCCTAAAATACAGAAAAGAATAATTAAAAAAAAAAACATGCGATGGCTAGATTTGTATAATATGTATAAAACAACTCTGATCCAACAATGTTAAAAAATTTCATCACCTGATCATTCACTCAACAAACATCCATGCTGACTTTATATATGCCAGGTATGATGGTTGTGTAGAATAAAGAACTATGAACACAAGGAAGCCCATTTAAAAATGTCTATCTCACTAATAAATTAGCAAAATACTAATAAAGGCAGTTAGGAGATACTATATTGCCTGTTTCCCAAGAAAAAATATTTTTTCATTGACAGAAATTTAATGTGGATAGTTTCGTCAGAAATAAATTTTTACCGTTAGTGGTACAGAAAATTGATATAATGTTTTGAATGAAAACAAGTTGAGAACTCATGACACAAGCAATAAAAATCATCTTCTTCTTTAACCTGTAATGCTATTTTCTAGAACTTACCTTACAAGAATGATACAAGACAAGAGAAAGCTTACCTGTGCAAAAATGCTCATCACTGTATTTTATGTTGTAACTGAAAGCTTAAAAATTTTCAAATAATCAATTCTAAGTCAATTGCTAAAGGCAAAGTTCTCTGCCAAAGTAAAAGGATATTATATTACCGTGAGATTGACAGTGAAAATTACTTGGATTTTTGGGCAAAAAGGATAAAATTGAAAAAGTAAAAATAAATCTTGGAAGAAAGTATGCATCATACATGTGGATTGTGGTTATAAAAATTCCATCATACAAGGATAGAGCTGGGAGCAGTCTACTGAAGCATAGTGTCATATGTAGTGATAAAAATCTGGGTTTTCTTATTATTCTGGCAATATTGTCCATTAAAAATAAAGGAACAGAAACTGATGTAAACATTAATAAGAATTCAGATCTGGGCTCTAAAAAATGCTTACTAACTATAAACTGTGATTATGTTACTTTGCTTGAAGAAATTCCTCAGCCCCTTCTTATTAACACAACTACAGGAGGAGACCTGTGGACCCCTTCATCACATTCATGAAAGAAAACAAATACTAATCCATGGCAGAAAGTGCCATGATTTTGTTTCAAAATTTAAGTGAAAATTATGGTTACATTCATAGCAGTACTATTTAAACATGTTTTCCATTTTGGCCTGTAAGAAAGGTCATAGGAAATAGTAAAAAATAATTATAATGCTAGAATTAATCATAAGCAAAAGGAACTACATCAAAAATAAGGAATGTGTACAAGAAGAGTAAAATATTTATCTCTTAATTTAGTCTCTTAGAATTCAATCCTTTCTATGCCCAGCATTCTAAATCAATAGAACTTTTAGACAAGTAAATAGCCTAACTCTTTATGTATAGCATTTTATTTCTGTATCTCTTTTCCTGTTGCTTTTAGATTTGAGGAATCTCCTATTTCTATACTGGTTAGCACAGCAGCTGCTGCAAAGCAGGTGAGTGAAAGTCTAATAGCTGCAAATCCTCCTGTTGTGGACTTATGTCAGCTTGTCTATTTCCTCTCAGGATGATGAACTCTCATGAGTCCCACAGAAGATATACTGACTTCGCATCTACCATGCAGCACAATGGACTGCACTCAACAAAAGCTTATGGAGCTACCTGTGAAATCTTGAGTCCACAGGGAACTTGGTGTGGTTCTCATTTTCTTAGAGAGGCAAACTCCTGTTTTTCAGAGGCAGCAAACATTTTCTTGCACCTCTTAGCATAAATAAAGATACATGGCCATGCCAGGAGACTCTAATTAGATAAGATTTCCTTCAGAAGAAGCAGGTACAAATGCCTCAATTAAAATGATGGTGATGATACGTTTCCTACGTGCAGAGCTAAGTGCTCGTTCTAATTTATTTAGACTTATAGAGATCAAAATATTTATTTCATCATAAATATTTTGCTTTCAAGCTACTATACAAAAGGAAAATCAACATTTGTGCAATACCGTAGTTGGATGAGTAAATTCAGGAAGTTTTGTAATAATATATGTTTCAAGCCTACATTGAAATTTCTTTTGTTTATTTTGTCATTTCTGGTGATTTTTAACGACACTTGTTCAACAAGTTATTATAATCTTTTTATAATACAGAATCTAATTTTAAAATTTTCCCAGTTAAGCATTTTAGATAGGTTGAATTCATTAATTTTTGTTTTCATGTAACCTTGCCATTTATCAATAAAAATAATAAAATATAGACAAATTCAAGAAATCATACATATGTAAGGAACATCTTTAGATAAAAGTGCATTAATATTAGGATTATTTTATGCATCCTTATATATAATGTTATAAAAATATATCATCTCACAAAAATATCAGGAAATTTTTTCTTAGAAGATTGTTCTGTAAAGAATGAAAACTATAGATTTCTGCATACTATAATCCATACAGAATTGATGGTGTGCTATTTTCCTGCATTTCTTTCTTTTTTTGGCAGAACCAGGAATTGAACTCAGGCCCTCATGTGAGCCAGGGAAGCACTTATTCTACTGAGCCATCTCCCCAGCACCTGCATTTATTTCTGAAATAGCAGATGACCTTTATTTGTAAAGATCCATTTAGGAGTTCAAGGGATTTAAACTTTACATTTCTTTTATGAGTGATCAAAACTTTGATACTGAACATTTCAGCTGAAATATCATTGGAAATTAGTCATTTTATATCTGGTAAAGTATGTCTGGGTTTTCAATAAAAATTTTGATCAGTACTTATAATTTTACCACAATGAAACTACCAAAACCATCCAGACACCACCACATGAGATAGATAATCAAGAAGAACTTCAAAGGTTTTTCAATCTATTATGAGAGAAAAGATGGTTTAGCATCACATATGCCTGTATTTTGCTGCTGCCTGTATATGCATCGGTGTCTAAATGTCTCTTTTTATATCTGCAACTCTAACTCTGAGATAAATACTAAGTACTATGCAGGCTTTATTAGTTTCCTTGTAAATTGTTGATTTTTAAAAACCTCTTTAGGGACCCAACAATGGGCATGGTAATTTTTAGACAGGAGTTGATTGAGATAATTAGCCACAATATTACTTTGCAGAAGGAGTGTAATTTAATTAGAATAGCTAGGAAGTGAATAAGGAGTGATGCTTTAAATGAAAATAGAAAGTTTTAGAAAAACAGTGAACCAACAGACAGTACTGTGTAGCAGATCACCTGGGTGGAGCAGCAAACATACCAAAATGCAGACCAGTAAAAGCTGCTAACTTGATTATCACAAATATATACATATAACATATTTGCTACAAGTTTTAGAATGCATTATGTTATCACATATTTATGAGTTCAAAATCAGAGAACAAAGAAGCTGCAGCTAAGAAGGTGTCACCCACTAGAAATCTATACTGTTTCTGGGAATGTGAAGAAAATGTACACAGAGGACATTGAATACCATTTCTCTGGGTTCTTTCCTCTTCTAGTTGACTTCATTGTTTCTTGACATCTCACTGCAGGTGTTACCATGGTTTGTTTTATTCTATATGACAGTGATGGCATCCTGCTTATACTTATAGGTGCTTTCTGTATTATGATCCTTTATTAAAGAATTTCAACATTAGGTCTAAAACTCCTCATAGCAAATTATTTTCTACACCACACCTAGTTCAAGTAGCTCTGCTGTACATATCCAGCCCTAACCTGAAAACATTAGTTTGCTGGGACCACTGATACCTGTCTCACACTTCTGAGAGCTAGAAGTCTTAGGACTTTTAATATTGGTTCTTTTGGAAGACAGTAAAATAAAAATCTGTTCCAGGCCTACCACTTGGCTTGTGAATATCTGTCTTCATTTTTGCCTTATATTTTTCTTGTATTTTTCCATTGTCTTTACTCTGTATGTACTTAAATATTTAAATATCGCTTTATTAAAGAGCATCAGCTGTGCTAGAGTACAGTCAAATCTAATGATCTCACTTTAATTATGTGAGTAAAGATCCTGTTTCCAAATAAGGTCATATTCTAAGGTACCAAGGATTAACAATTAAGCATATAAAATTCAGTGAGACATTATTCTAACCTTAACACCATTATAGCTATTCAGCAAATCAATGTGTGCATGAATTATTTACAGCATTTATGTACACTGAAATAATTGTATTATTTATGTTTTCCTCATATTTGGAACTTCCAGGATGGAATTTGTATCTTGTCCATGCATGGCTTTGAAGTACTTACATAAAGATAAATACACAGTTTCTGCACAAAATATTTTTGTTAAGTGGATAATAATTTGTGAATAATACAAAAACCACCGTATGTAAAACAACATTGAAGAGCTGAGGCTCTTCAATGGTTTTCGCTGATCATCATATATTGTACATAGTCTCTAGACTAAGGCAATGCCTGAGGCGATTTGAAAACTTACTATGTCATTCAGAGGCTGAGTCTAAGTATTTCTATGACTGAACTTAATATGTTGTAGTATTAGAGCTAAACTGATCTTTGCTTTTGTGCTTTATTCCCATACAGTGTTGTATTTCCCCCTAACTTATCAATACACAATGTTAAACATTAAAGGCAAACTAGCTTTCTAAGGAGGATGTCAGAGAAATACAAATGTGTTTGCTCCACATAAAGAGAAAGAAAGATAATGGAAAGCAGAAAGGTAGACCATGGGGACATAGCCCAGAGAAAGAAATTTAGATATTGGGATTGATGTCTGTTTCCATTTGGCCACTTAAATTATTATCAGGATGAGTAAGGAAGAAGAGTAGAACATTAATTAATTTCACAATTTCTCCAACTTAACATGTATAATGAACACTAGGCATAATAAAACAAGTAAAGACAAATTTACTCTCTGAAGAAATTCATGAATTTAAATTAATCTAATGTGCACAAACTTAAACTAATCATATTCATCACAAAGCAGACACCCACGTAGGTAGCAACCATGTTGGTAATCAGAAATGGTAAGTGATGCCCCATGTGTATTTCAGTCTAACAAACTACACAGATGGATCATCCTGTAAGGAATTTTCCAGTCATTTCCTATTACTGTGAAGCAATCTCACTGCTTGGTTCATTTCTAAGTAATTCAGAGATCTAATCACAGGTAGAAAAGCACACAGAGATTGGTCAGAATGAAGAACTCACATAGTTATGACTTGTGCCTAGATGCTACCCCAAAGCCTCATGCAGTCATGAGATGCTGCATCTAGAGTGTGTGACTAACTCATGGTGCAATGCTAGGATTAAGGGTACTAGGCTTAAGGATGGGTGACTACTATGTCAGTCCATGGATTGACTCAGCAGCACCCCAAGCCCAGCACCCTGGATACAATATAAAAGATAGGAAGAGGTTTGTCTTGTCCCTTGTCTGCTTTGCTTCATTCTACTTGCCATGTCCCTCTGCCAGGCCAGCCTTCCTTGAAGCCACACAACTATGAACTGAAACGTCTACAAACTGTGAGCCAAGTGAACTTTTCCTCCCTTAACTTTGGTTGTTGCATGTTTTTTCTCACCATCAAGAAAAATAGGTAAGACACGGATTAGCAAGACACCCAAGAAGTCTTGTTTCAAGAAACTTAAATTAGGGCCGGTGAGATAGCTCAGTGGAGTAAAGTGCCTGCTTAGGCAAGCACAGGCCCCTGATTTGGATTACTGGCAGCACATGACCTTCTAGCTCCCCCTGCAGGGCAGGTTGAGCCAGCCACAGAGTCCAGACATAGTGCTTGGTGCATGCCTGCAATTCCAGGCCTGGGGAGGCCAAAAACAGGAGGATCACTGAGTCCAATCTATGTAATGAGACCCTGTAACAACCATAGACTAAAAAAATAGTAATAATAAAAGAAACTTAAATTGCAGTGGAAGAGCTTTTTATATTTATCAGTCAGCTACCATTTTTGCCACTCTTTGTTGTGAGTTGAGGTTCTACCTGGTTTAGCTTTTCTTCTGCTTAGAGCATTTGCTTTCATAGTCAGTTTGGAGTAAGCCTATCAGTGATTTCCTGAACTTCCTCACACTTCAATAGCTAGGAAAAGATACTTTTCAGGCTGTTTTAAAGATTTTTCTGTGTTTTAAATAAGCCATAAAAGGGCCAGGGAGATGGCTCAGTGGAATAAACGCTTCCTTGGCTAGTGCAAGGGCCTGAGTCCAATCCCTGGTTCCACCAAAAAATAAATAAATACATAAATAAATAAATAAAATAATCTGTAGTATTTCCTTTCTTCATATTTTTGTTCTTTGATCTCACTGATGATCTTGAAGTTAAGTTTGTAATTTCCATCACTTTTGAAAATTGTTCAACCACTTTGTTTCCCTGGCCTCTTAACTCAATCTGCTCAACTCAAGGTGACTATTTTGGGGGCTACAACTCCATTTTCTTATTCTATGCCATTGTTTGGAAGCATAATGCAGGTGGCAAGTGAGGCCAGTAGTTTAGCTTGCTATGTGAGTCTCCTGTCTCTGAGGACCAGTGTGCTTTATTACTTCATATTCAGTAACTAAAAATCTATGGTTTCACACATTTTGTCTTATTTTTAATTGCTTCAGGAAGGCAGGTAAATAAGATCTTTTAACTTTTATGTTGTCCTAAAGCAAATATAAGACTAAAATTTTACGACATATGATATGTAAGTTTTTGCTAAAAATAAAAATAAGAATTATATAAAAGTATGAAATAAATATGGACTATGTAGAAAAATCTTGCTTATTGTGAAGATTCACAATAAGCAAGATTATGTTAATAATATTAATAAAGTTGTGTCAGTACATTATGACATGTAAGTTCTTGCTTTGACCCATCATCAAAATGTTTGAATATTTCATGAGCTATCTTCTTTTCTATTCCCCCTCCAATGCAGACAGAATAATGTCTTTACAAAATCAATTTCCTCAGAATAATATAAAATTAGAATTCTTCAGATCTTTTTCCTATTAAGCAATTCTTCTGTGCTAAATATTATTCTAAAATCATGAAATATATCAAATGCACTAATAAGACTTCTGTTTGGCAAAGCTAAATCAATATTATTAATTAGCATAGAAAATACCTAAATGTTATTATGTACTGTATTATTTACAGAAATGTGTAAATGAGGAAGAAAATTAAAGTCAGAAAACTTAAATCCCTACCCACGAGAAAAGATTTGAGAAGGAGGGAGGACAAATAAGAATGACATCTAATGCTTTTGGAGGTTGCTCTGAAGAAAGCTCCCGACCACTGTGAATTTTAAGCAGCTTGTGGAGGAAAAAGAGGGCTGTGAAGAGTTGAACCACATGGATTCAAGTTTTCTCTGGTGATTCAAACAGAGATTGAAATTATTCTTTGATCTTTAAAGATGCTAAAAATAATGTTCCTTAAAAATCATCTGAGAGTGATTCAAGATAACTCAGGGCTGTATGTCATATCAACTTATACACTATTATTATTAATGTCATTTAAAATTTATTGATTTGTGATTGTAGATGTGAGGATTGAACATGAAAGATTGTAATTACTTTCTCAGGTAGCAAGTTATAAACAAGAGAGCAAGATTTTCAGTTTCAAAAGTCAGTCATTTTACACAAATACATTTTTTGACTTTATTTGGGATGCCCTCAAGGTATCTTATAATGAGTTTTTAAAAATAATTGCTCAGGGGCCAACAAGATAGCTCAAAGGACGAAGCACCTGCTTTGGCAAGTGCAGGGTTCGATTTCCTGTCTCCCGTGCTATGCAGGCCCAGCCCACAGTCAGTGCTGAGCAATTGACCAAGCCTGGGTGTAATCCCAGACCTGAGGAGGTTGAAAACAGGAGGATCACTATGAGTTCGAGCTGCATAGTGAGACCCTGTACCAAATTCATAAATTAAAAATAAAAATTGCTCATATGTTTCCATTGCATTTGTTGTAATTATTTCTCAGAAGACTGAAAAGTTTCTATGGCTATGATGATCTTTAATAATATTGATTTCATGGTTTAATAATTTGGGTGATAAGATAATCTTTGCATGAAAATAATATACAAACAGAGCAGTAATCATATAAAACAAAGCAGATGGAGGAAACACTACCTACCACATTCTTTTCTCAGGAAGTCTTATGGGGTTTTACTCATGAGAAGTGCTTTCTTATTGTCCCCACAATTTTTAGTCTACAGTAGTTGAGATGAGTAGTTACAATCAAGATCTTGTTGCCCTGTACGTCTAAAATATTTGCTCTGCCTTAATAGTAAAAGTTGTTAACCTCTAAGTAGAGAATCTTACTTCTATAAAGTTTTAGTGGTTTTCAAGTTTAGGACTTCAGACTTATGCTGACTATGGGATCTGGGGATTAATTAGTAATCTCCTTCCTGAGACATAGTGAAAACTCAGAAACCAGAGCAAACCATTCCCAGTGGTTGCTCCCACCGAGAAGAAATGCCGTGCAGCTCTCTTCCATGAAAGAGTACTCAAGGACCCATTACTGCCCACTCTTTGTCCTGGGAGAGAAGCGAAGAGGGACAGACTGCAGAGAGCCGTTAATGGCCTTTGTTCAGTTTCTAGAATATCGTGTATTGAATAAAATACCTTTGCAAATAAAAATCCATGTTCCTCAGTGTATCTAAGTGAAGTTAGACTTTTAGTAATTCCTGAAATCTCAAGTCATTAATCACTTTTATTTTGCATTGCTGAATGATGTAATCTTTCTTTAAATACCATGCTATAAACAAAGCATTTGTATTCACATTATAATTTTGACATTTAAGATGAGATAAATGATTTAATACACGTTGATGTATTGTTATACTATCAAGATAAACTCCAAGAAAAATGACCCTACTTGCTATTAAAAGTTTTTAATTTCTCATTTAGAGCGAATTATAGATTTATATAAAATTGTTATGGTAATTCAGTTATTTTAACTCAACCAGTATATTTAGATATTGAGATATTCAAGAATGACTTATTTTGATACTATATAGCTATCAACACTAGAGACTTATAGATTGTATAATGTTATGATGATATAAACTTCTTCCAATTTCACTAAGCTTTCAATTAAAAAAGCTGTGTTCACTCCATTCCAGGATAGCATTCAGCATCCTTCAGTTTCTGCTAGTTTATCACATTTCTTCATCTTTTGTGATTCTAACGTTTGTGAAGCGCATTGGTTAGTTATTTTGGCATGAATTTTTCTTATTGGTGACAAAACAAAATGATGGAAACCTTGTGTTTCTTCTACTGATCAAAGAAATTGCTTGCAAGTCTTTGAGTAACTCCAACAACAAATCACTAAACTCAGAAACCCACAGGACATCAATGACTGCAGACTCCTCCTTGTAGGCAAAGGGAGAATGCACAGGAGGCCGGCTTTTCTCCTAATGTCTATGTTAGTACATTTTGAGGATGCTTAGATGGACGGGTGCTCAAAATCTGCTTAAATTTAAGCAGATTTTCTCTGCTTAAATTTAACAATTCAGTACTCTTTTTTTTCTTTTCTTTTCTTTCTTCTTCTTTTTTTTTTAATGGATAGGGTGAGCCAAATAGCTCAGCAGATTAAAGTACCTACAAGCAGGCCCAGGGGCAAGGGGTTGGATCTTGATCTCCTCCCCTGCTGTGCAGGCCCCGCCCCCGGGGCACAATGAGAAAGCTACTGAGCCTGGGCAAGGTGGTGCAAGCCTATAATCCCACCTCTTGGGAGGCTGTTAACAGGCAGAGTCCAATCTTATAGTGAGACCTTGAACACCCTGAAGACCCTTCCCTTAAAAAAAAAATACAATACTATCTTAAAATTGTAATATAATATTCTGATAAAAGGAAAATTTCATTTAAAAATAATTTCTAGGTTCTAGATAGATAGCTTGGAAGTCTAAATGCCTGCTTGACCAATGCAAGGACCTGGGTTTGATCTCTGATACCAGTTGGAGTGCCAGCCCTGCTGGCCACCGAAACAGGGAGTAGTGGCACAGGCCCATAATCTCAACGCTGGGGAGACTGAGACACGAGGTTCTGAGTCTGAGCTGCGTAGGGAGACCCAGTAACAAATAAATACATAAATGATTTTTTTAAATTAAAAAATACATACAAAAACAAATTTCAAATGAATATAAAAGAAGCATATTTATAAGATTCAGAAATGACTCATCTTTTTCATTTTCTCACTCCTAGCTAAATGGTAAAGCCATCTAATCTGGTACCTTGTAGTGCTGAAGTATGAAGTGGTTTCATCAGATCACCTAATTGCATCGCTGTTGAGATGGGAAGTATTATAAAAATGAAAGATATCCATAAAATTTACCAATAGAAGTATATAAGTTCAAGGAGGATGGTTTTATTTAAAAAATAACATGGTTTTTGGAGAACTTTGATTTAGTATGTCAAATTATTCTTTCTTTACACAATGCTTTTTTAAAGAAAATGTGTAAAATGGTAAAGGTTTTCTGTCCTTATATAAAATAAACCAATGCCTGAGAAACTCTTGTTTCTTTGGTGATAAATACATTTGCATTTTGTATAATTAATCTTAACCTGTCAGGTGACCAAATTCATCAATCACTCACTTTCTTACTGTAGTGCCGCACTTTTAGATAAAGACAGGAACATCTGCATGATGTCACGTCTGTACTATACACTGCAATTTTAGGAGCTCTATAAAGTGATACAATGGAAAGACAACCTAAAACAGGGACTTTCAGAAGAGAAAAATGTTAATTTATCCAACCATCTTTAATGTTAGTCATGGACAGTAAAGTCCTTCTATTGGAGCAGCTATTTCTTCTAATCAGTTGATATTGTGGTTTTCCTTACTTGTGTCATTTTCAGCATGATGAAATATAGAAAGGAGAATCCCAGCATGCTAAAGAAGCACACATAATAGTTTAAGGAAAAGTGGAGTTTTCGTCAAATAGAGGAAAGAAATGTATCAAAAGCACCTGCTCATGCAATGAGTTAGAAGGGAGAACAGATATGGCCAGGGGATAAAGCAGAGGAGGATGGCTCCATGTTGAGCTTATGCATCTGTATTCATATAATTAATCACATTTTCACTTCACAGGCCTTTGAATTAACAGTAGCAGTATCCTGGTGGATCACTAACGTATTTGTGGCTTAATATATTGTGCTAACATGGGCTAATAACCATAACAGAAGAAACTATACCTTCAAGGTACTTTTTTAAAATCTCCAAAACTTAACCTAAATGAGAAATCATTTAGAAGATTAAGAACCAGTGTAAAAGAGAAATATGTTTATAAAGATATATTAAATTCTAGTCTTTATGAAGAATTTAAAATAGTAAGTACTTTCAGAAACAAGTTATTTTGGAAACATTTTTATAATAATAGATTTAAAGTTTTTCTTGGAACAAAGCTAAATTAAAGAAGAGGGATTTTATTCCACAGGTCACAATGCCATTTTACAACCCAGGGGCAAAGACAGAAGTTCAAATACTTTGAATATTTTCATAAATTGACAGTTAAGTGGCTTGCATATTGCAGATAGGGGATATTTTAATGGATTTCTTGTAGCTCTGACTCAGTTTTTATACACAGGTTTAATTGGATTTGATGACAGTTGTTTTCAGGCATATATAATCTTTTCTGCCATATATTTACATTTCAACATAACCAGTGAAGATTTTTGGTTTCTTTGGTATTATTATCAAATATATATATATATATATATATATATATATATATATATATATATGTGTGTGTGTGTGTGTGTGTGTGTGTGTGTGTGTGTATGTATAAATTATCTATATATATGTATAAATTATATATATATATATATAATATAAATTCCTCTAATGAATGTGATATACATCATCACATTCATTAGAGTAATTTTGTACCTATACATAATATTTCTAGATTCTTTTTTCCCCACACTTTCTTTCTTTCTTTTTTTCTTTCTTTCTTTCTTTCTTTCTTTCTTTCTTTCTTTCTTTCTTTCTTTCTTTCTTTCTTTCCTTCCTTCTTTCTTTCTTTGTATTTTAGGGAAGGGTCCACAGAGTGCTCAGGGTCTCACTACTAGATCAGATTCCTAGTGATCTGCTGGTTTACAGCCTCCCAAGAACTGAGATTGCAGGCACATACCACCACGCCCAGTCTCAATTCCTGTTTCAGCACACTCCAGGGGTGGGACGGTCATGACAGGCCTGGGGAATAAACCCCTGGCCCCTGAGCCTGCTTGCAGGCGCTTTAATCTGCTAAACTATCTGGCCAGCCCACCCTCTTTTCTTTTTTTAACTACAGACATTCATTTACATTGCTAACAGGTTAGCATGGCCTTCTTTGTGTAGCAAGTGTTTCACTATCATTATCAGATTTTATTAGTAGAAGGCGTGCTACAAAACTAGCTAACACAACTACAACTAAAGCATGACATTGCATGTGGGATGCTCTCACATGCACAGGAAGTAGGGAAACTCTCTAATAAAATAATTTTTCAGTATTAAATACTATAGTGTGAGTTCATGTGTCTGTAAGTGCACAAATCCATATACATAAAGAAGCATATGTTATTTAAGACATGTGAAAGAGAGAGAGCCTGGGTTGTAGGAAATCCCACTCATGTATCAGAAGAAACGAGAAAAATACTAAAGGGACAGGAAATTCATAGAAGAAAAAAAACAATCAATAAAAGCTTAAGGAAAAAGAGGCATTGGGGTTACACGGAAACCACAACTCTCAAAGGTGTTTTTAAAAATTAAGTACACTTTTCTACTTTGCCTTTTCATTACCTGATTTTGAAGATGTAGTAAGAGAGCATCACAGAGAGGTGATGAAGCCAGGGTATAGTGGCAGAAGTGATAACTGCGGAGTCAGACAAACCAGAACTGACAGTTGGGCCTGCCACCATGCACCTGTGCTACTACTGTATTGGCAGCCCCAAGTGAACATGCCTTCTCGTGTACCTATGCATATGCAGTATTAATTCTCAGCTTGTGCATGTGGCTTGCCTTGTTCAGTGGCATATTAGCAATGGTGACACAATTAGACTTAAGAAGTCCTTGAAAACTGGGTTTCTTCTGCTCTAAAATTTCGCCACCCCCAAGTTTAGGATGTTCTGGGTCCAATTGTCTTGTAATTACAAGTACAGGAGATGACAAATAAAACAGAACTTTCCAACTGACCCTTTCCTGATGTAACAGAGGTATAAAGGTTCATAGACCTCAGTTGTTTTAAACTGAGGAATTTGTGGTGATTTTTGAGACAGAACAACATGTGAGTAGAACTGTAAACTTGTTCAACAGACTTAAGTTCTATTGGTGATACTTAAGGCTCACTTAAAATACTGACTTGTGGCCACTTATTTTCTGGAGACAATATGCGTACTGAATTCTGAGTTGGAAGCGTTCAACAATTATCAGTAACACCAAATATTTCCAGGATGGTGTTAAACAGTTTCTGTTTTGTGAGAACTTGACAAGACAGGTTAACAATAAAGAAAAATATAAACTTATGTACCTGCTTATTGAAATAATAGAACCTCTTTCAGTATAAGTATGATACAGTCTTAGTCTTCTGTCACTGCTGGCTTTGAGCACATGCTACTGAATTATCCTTCTCCAGTCACTAAGAGAATCTCTAGCAAATCCATAAATTTCAGGTCTGTTTAAGCCAGCAAAGTTGTGTCATTTTGCACATTTTAAAAATGCAGTTCAGTCAATGTCTCACATCCATTTCAGAATCTCGAATCCAACCTACGCAATGTGATACATTAGTTCTCTGTTTTTGCTTCTTGATGTAACCTTTTTGTTCTCAATTGTTACCCTCTTGCTTCTGTGTATTTCCTGGCCTGGGCAGGAGAGGAAGAATTTGCAGAGCTATGCTTGTGTGTTGCCAGAGTTATTTTAACTGGACCACTGAGGTTTTCTGCTGCAGGATGCTTTCTTCTCAAGATTTTGCCTGAGTCTTCCAGAAAAACACAGCCAATAGATTTTCATGCCACATGAAAAGAAGTGCCTTGTTTTGGTGTTTTGGCTTTGTAGGGTGCTGAAGCTTATATTTTAGGACCTAGTATTTACACACAACTGTAATCAACAACTAACTCTGACAAGAGAATTCTGTTGTCTGTTTCATTTGTCCACTCCTAGAACTATGACTTATTTCCAAGAGGAAAGCAGTGTTCTTTAAGGATGTTTTATTCATGACATGGGTGCATTTCTATGGCTAGGGCCTTCAAAGTATGTAATTCTCGTTGATTTTAGAAATGATTCAATAGTCTTTCAACCCATCATTTTACTTACAGTGGGAGATGAATTTCTATTCCTTTGTAATGAAAGAAGGCAGTCCTTGCTCAGTGAATCATAAAATATTTTTCTTTTAATATATTGCTGTTTTAGGCCCCCCATTGTTTGTGATAGCAGTGGATGGTTGGAGAACATATTATAAACATGTTATGGTAAATTGTGCAATTGTCCTTTGAACATGTAGTTCAGTTCTATTCTCAGATGTAGTCTTAAACTAAAATTTCAAGTTAAGTACCATTCAATATAATTTCATACTTTATTTATTTATCTCTTTTTTTTTTCCCCCTGCTACATATTGAACTTAGAGTCTGTTGCATTATGGATAAGCACTCTATTATTAACCTAGAGTGTGATTTAAAAAAATGTGGTGACTGGACTGCAGAGACAGCTCAATGGTTGAAGAGCCTGCCTAGGGAAGCACAAGGTCACAGACAGCCCTCTCCCCAGGGGTACCAAGCTGGCTGCCAAAACTGGGCATGGCAGCCCATGCCTGAAACCCTGCACTTGGTGAGGCTGAGATAGGAGGATCGCTGTGAGTCTGAGCTGCACAGGGAGACCTTGTGCCAAGTAAGTAAATAAATGACTGAGAAAAAATTTTAAAATTGCAGTGAATTATTGCATTTTTAAAATGAGAAATGGATCACAATACATTATATTACTCTCCCTCAAAATACTCACCTGAAATATTCCTAGCCCCTCATTCTTACTACCCCGGGAACCAGTTGTGAAGTCATTTTTGGCGATGACCTTGAACTTCACACTAGTGATTGCCTTCATGTCCTGCATAGACCTGAAAACATTTATCTTTCATGGTCTTTTGATATCTAGGAAAAGCAAGAATCTGCGTGGTAACAGGCACTGTGGATAATGTCTTGATTTAACCGAAGTTCTCATAAAATGTTGAGTTAGTTCAGCATGCGTAAGCAAGCAGGGAAGGACACTCAGGAAAGAGGACTTCCACAAGGGCTTCAGAAAGTGACAAAAATGGTGGGATAAATATATGCAAACCAGGAGTAGTATTTTGTAGGGGATTAATGGCAAGTTTTTTTTTTTTTTGTTTGTTTTTTTTTAGAACCAGGGATTGAACTCAGACCCTTGCATTTGCCAGGGAAGCACTTATTCCACTGAGCCATCTCCTCGGCCCCAACAAGTGTATTTTATTGTGGAAAAATTTATTAAATTAAAATAGCCATAGTATATTTTGATAAAAAGCAAAAGAAAAAAGACAAAGAATAGCTTATATTCTATAAAATATGTAATATCCAAAGCTAAGTTGGAAGTAGTTTCATGTCCTAATATCTTTGTCATAAAATACAATGATAAAGTACTGCTCAAACACAATGATTGAAATTCTTTTCTTTTACAGTTTTAACTATTATTGTTCCATATTTCTTTTTAATATTTATTTTCATTTATTTTTGAAAAGTAAAAAACAAAGGCAAAACAAATAGCAGATGCAAAATCAAGGGCCGGGGAGATAGCTCAGTAGAATAAGCACTTCCCTAGCAAGTGCCAGGTTCTGAGTTCAATCCCTGGTACCGCAAAAAATAAAAAACAAAAACAGAAACAGGGTAATATACAACAAAACATATGCTACAGATTTTCAAAACAAGAAGAGCGCATTAGCAATGGTTGTTATGTTACCTATTTTTATCATTAAATCTGTCGCTCAGCTTTACAAGCATAGTTACGTGCAGTTGGACAAATAATTAATTATCAATACTCACCTGCTTTCAATAAACCTTAATTTTTTTCTTGTCCTTTTTTTACTTAAAAATATATTTTAAAGGGAGCATAATGATAATTGAAAAGACATTAGAAGTGATATACATCGACAAGACCAAGATGAGAGATTGTCACCCATGGTTTTTGTATTACACATTGTTGTCTTTGATGCAATTGCTAAGATCAAAGATATCGGCACACGGAATTAGTCAAAGTGAAAATCCTAAACATTAACTCCTATTTTCAAAAAAACTGATAGAAATTATTAGTACCGTCATCTCAGCCACCCTGTATATATTCTTAGGTGATTTTTCCCCTTCTTTTTTTTTCCTATCTTTTTTTCTTTCCCTCATCTTCATTGTTTAATTCTTTTATTCACATTCTTTCCATTTTACTCTATCTGTTTTAACTTTGAGGTTTTATTTCTATTTTCAGGTTCATTATACTAGGGAGAGAATATGACATTTACACAAGTTGATCTGATTTATTTCATGTATGAGTAGTGAAATGAATAAATTCATATTTCACTCATGAGTAGTACAGCCTCTAGTTGCAACCATTTGCCTATAAAAGCCTCAAGTTTGTCTTTCTTTATACAGTAATACCCCATTGTATAAAGATACCACATCTTTTTCATTCATTCCTCAGGTGAAGGACATTTTAGTTGCTTCTGAGAATTTGCTATAAACATGGGTGGGGCTGGCAAGGTAACTCAGCAGACCAAGTAACTGTTATTCAAGCACAGGATGAGTTTGACACTCAGCATGGCCTTGCCCCATTGCTTGCTGAACCAAGCACAGAGACCGGGTATAGTGGTGCATGCTGTCATACCAGAGCTGGGAATGCTGAGACAAGGGGATCAGTATTAGTCTGAGCTGCATAGTGAAACCCTGTGCCAAATACATAATAAAAATTAATTAATTAATTTAAAAAACATGGGTGCATGCATATCATGGCATGATGTTTTCAGTTCTTTTGGAAAAATTCACAGAAGGGGAAAAGATGGGATGAATAGGACTTCCAATCCTGTTTTTCTGAGGAGTCTCCTCACATATTTCCATAGTGGTTGTACCAGTCTACATTTCCAATGGTGGAGAAGAGTTACTTATTCCACACAGCCTTTCCAGCATTTGTTATTAGTTTATTTCTTTATCATAGTCATTCTTTGTGAAGTGAGATGATTTGTCAGTGTTGTTTTAATTCACATTTCTCAAATGACCAGTGCTATGGAACATTTTTTTCATGTATTTATTTGCCACTTGCATTTCTTCCTCTGGGAAGTGTATATTCATCTGACACACCCTTTTGTGGATTGGGTCTTTATAATTTTGTCCCTGCTTGCTGGTGCTTTAATGCACTGAGCTATTTGGCCAACCCTATTTTTTTACTTTAAAAAGGAAAATTCAAGCACAAAAGCAGAGGAAGAAACAAAGCAACATAGAACAATACAAATGTACAGAATTCAAAACAAGAGTAGACAATTAGGGCCGGTCAAATAGCTCATTGGATTAAAGCTTTTCAAGCAGGCTCAGGGGCCAGGGGTTCGATTCCCTGGCCTGCCATGCAAGCCCCGCTCCCCACCCCCTACACTCTCACCCCACCCCATCTCAATGCTGAGATGGTGATTGAGATTGAGACTGGGTGTAGTAGCATGTGCCTATAATTTCAGCTCTTGGCAAACTGTGAATAGGCAGATCACTAAGAGTCCCATCTAGTAGTAAGAACCTGAACACTCTATAGACTCTTCCCTAAAAAATACAAATAAATAATAAATAAGAGTAGAGAATTAACAATAATTGTTATATTGTGTATTGTTATCTTCAAGTTGTTGCTCAGATTATCAGATATTGGCATGGAAGACTGGTCAAACAAACATTAACTCTTCCTTTCAGGAAACCTTAAAAAAAAATAAGGGCTGGGGAGATGACTAAGTGGAATAAGCTCTTTCAGGGCAAGCTCAAGGTTCTAAGTTCAATCTCTGTCTTCACACACACACACACACACACACACACACACAAAAAAAAAAAAAAAACCTTAGCTTTTTTCTTGACCTTTTTTACTGTTTATTCTTAATTTATTTTCAAGAGTTTTATAATCTTATACATATGAAGAGGTGGTTTCTTTATTTTATTCTTTTCACATTGGTAGAATATCTGGTTGTTTCATGTCACTGAATATTTCTTTGAGCATCAGCAGTTTATTCATGTCTAGTTTTAAAGACAAGTTGAGTCCCCAGCGACTTACTTTCATACAAACCATGTACCTTTGTGTTTGCCCAGCTGATGGCATTCAGTTCTCTTTCACCATGCTCTCTTTTACAAGAAGCGCTGTGCCAGACCTGGTCTGTGCATATTCAATGGAGTTGGGCCTAAAATACAAAACCATTAGTCAACAAAGTTTGTCAGTGTCTAAAGTTCATTTATTATTATTAATATTTCTAGTTGTTCTACGATGACTTAGAACTGCTGATAGTTCTAAGCACCTTGCCAGACTGTTGTAAGTTTTAGTGACTTTGAAAATGCAGTTGGTAAACTGCAAAGGAATAAATAATCTCTGAAATTGCTATTAAAATGGTTATTTTTCATGGTAAAGAGGATAGTGCGTGACCAAAGACATAGCTTTATGATAGGCTGATCAACATTTGAGCACTGTGTGAACAATAACAAGAAAATGACTTTGACACTTTATCTAAATCATAAATTGGCTTCTATTTTCTGCCTCATAAGACTTAAAATGCTTAAATGACAGTGAGAAAAGTGTCTAAACTCACTCATGTGCCTGCATTATGTGCTTGTCACATTAGTTAATGTCAGCCCTACTTTTGAAGATAGATCACTGCTATGGTTTAAAGTAAGCCACATGATGAATCCAATTATAGTACATTTATCGTAGGATAGAAGCTCATTGCATACAACCAATACCTATTGTCTAGTAGGGAAACTCTTGACCACTTTTCTCCCAGTGTTAAGACTACTTCTACTAGCCTAAAGGTTTCTGAACTCTAAAGTATTTCTCACTGTACTACTATGACTAATAGTTCCAAGCACCTCACCAGATTATTGTAAGTTTTAATGACTGAAAATTCAGTTGGTAAAGAAATTCTATTCCTGCATTACATAATGTGAAAAATCCCACAAATATTCAGTAAGACGTTAGTGAAATATAGTGCAGAGGCTTTTACCCTGTCTATTATACAATAAGTATGGTATGTTGTTTCTATATAAAAGTAATCATCTCAAAAAAGGAAGTTGTATGCATCAACCATTTTTTTCTTGAAGTATTTTACCCCAATGAACCATAATGAAACACTTGCTCAGAAAACCTAAAGTAGACAGAGATGAAAAATTATACAGGAATATAGAAAAATGATGGAAATTATAAATGCCCACCATAGAAAGAAATAGAATCCACAAAACAGATTCAAACAAATATCCAAGAAATTAAAAATTTCATTGGAAGTTTCCAAACCTGAGGGCTGGGGTGATGGCTCAGTGGAATAAATACTCCTCTGGCAAATGCAAGGGCCTGAATTCAGTCCTTGGTTCCACCAAAAGGAAGTTTCCAAAGCCATATGAAGTCAAGTGAAGACAGAATATCAAGCTAGAAGACAGGACTGTGGGTAGTGATCATGAAAATAAAAAATCTATTAAAAATAGCAAAGGGCCATGGAAAAACAGGCCAATATCTATAAGATGATGCAAAGAAGAACAACATAAGATTTATTGAGTCAATGAAAAATGAAGCCATACAGAAGGTAAACAACTCCAATTAGTCAACAGCAAAACAAATCTACACCAAGGCATCTAATAACCAATATTCTAGAAATTCAGAATAAGAACAGAATATTAAAAGCTATTAGGAAAAAAGAGGTACAATAAATACTTATATAACAAAGAACACTGAGGAAATTCATGACAACCAATTAATTGTACAAAGAGTATTTAAAATATTCTAGAAAGAGATAATAAAGATTGCAACACCAGGAGTACAAATAGACAAAAGCCACCAGGCAAGGCAACCAATTAAACAGAAAGTCAGGGAACCATCAATAGGAAAATACTATGATAAGAACAAGCCAATAAATATCAGCTATAACTATCAGTGTAAACAGCTTTAGTTATTAATTAAAATGAAATATATATGCATTTAAATTTTAAGTCAAACTTAGGTCTGGAATTTTAATTATCTCAGAGTAGTAATGATAGGACATATGAATATATGTTAACTACACTGAAAGTGTAGTGAAGAATAATTTCTAGTATTAAAATATTTCAAAAATTTTGGAATAAATTAATAAACGCTTACCCTTTACTTTTTAATAATAAAAAGAAACCAATTGAGGCTGGAGGGCTTACCAAATATCTCACATTTTTCTTTTTTAAATGTATTTAGTACAGAGTCTACAAGGCTTCACTGCACAGACTGGACACATATCTTGAAAAGAGATCCTCCTGTTTTCAGCCTCCCAAATGCTGGGATTACAGACATGTGCCATCATGCCCAGTCTCAATTGCCTTCTCAGTTTGCCCTGTTGGCAGGTTGACACCGCACACTGGGGACTGAACCCTGGTCTCTTCATCCGCCTAAGGAGGTACTTTAATCTGTTGAGTTATCTGACCAGCCCTCACATTTTTCATTAGAAAGGTAGTTTTTAAAAACATAGACACTATGTTATCTCTGAGATCCACTATATTAAACTCATCTCTGTAATCCTCAATAAACAAGCAGATTCAAAAATATTGAATTCAAATATCTAACTAAACTGAGATGTTTATAAAATGCTTAATATATTAGGTTTGGTTTAATAGAATGTTATGAAATATTCTTCCAAATTATAGGTAATACATTTGTTTATACTACTGTTTATTGCTATTATTCTATCATTCCTAACACTCTTCTGAGAGCAAAATTCCACTGAACTAATCAGAAAAGCTGGATAAATTCCAGGAAAGAGTAATGAATATGTTTAGAGATGCTATGCTTCACAGATGATAAGCATGAACCAAATGATCGTTGTTTTCCATGGAAAAGAGGAGGCTATTGGCATTGCCAAGGTAAAACCAAGAGAAATAAAGTGAAGAAAACCAATGCAATTAATCTTTGCCAGGAGGCAAGCCTAGCAGGAAAGCTAGAGAAATGTGCAGGTGGAAAAAAAGAAATTCTTCAAACAACAAAATATCTGCAACAAAAAATACAGAGTTGTTGAGAACAGATGGTCATTTAGTCACATTCAGCAGTGCAAAGTGTTTTGCTTTCTTTTTATTTTTTATTTTATTGGGCACTGTTAATTTTTTGATGAGGGCATTGTACTCCCTCATTCTTAACATTTGAAAATATGCAACATGTGAGGGTAATGCAATTCTAAGTGGCCAGTGGTGAGGCATGAGGGGTAGGGTTGTCAAGCATGAGTATCTTGAGAGACACAAGATGCAGTGCCCCATTATACAGCTATATCATGTTCTCTCCACATTTCCTCTCAACAGAAAGCCTTGGCTACTGGCAAAGGCAGGTCACTGTTGGAAATCTGTCAAGAGTTTAATCCCATATGTCATCTGCTATGCCTATAAATTTGGGAATTTGAGATGATGTTGGCTTTGGGTAAGAAATTGAAAAATTTGGGGTCATAAAACTACTGTCACTGCAGTCTTCCAGGAACAGACGATGCAATTATAAGTTTGTGAAGAGGGCACTGGAAGAGAAAGAATGGAAAAATCAAAACTGAGATTTCAATCTGCTCCCCTGAGACTTGAAAAAAATTATAATTGCAAATACAGGCTTCGTTTACTGGGAAAGGCATTTACTGAAGGAGTGGAAAAGAGGATAGACACCACAGCAAAGATATATGGGGAAAACATAAGAAACCAATGCTGGCTGTTGTTCACAGAAACTAAGTAACTTATTTCTTTAATGAAACTTTAAAGACTGGGTAGATTAGGCCATGAATTCACCAACCCTGAAAACAGGGACCAATAAATGTTAGCCTACGACATATCTCTTTCTTTTTGCTTTTAAAATGTATTTAGTACAAGGTTTATAGGGTTTCACTGCACATATCAGACTCCTGTTTTCAGTGTGCGAAGTGCTGGGATTACAGGTATGGACTACCTATAGTCTCATTTGCCCTCTCAGCATGCAGGGGAGGGAGCTACATGGAACAGCATGGATCGTCTTTGTGCCTGCCTAAGTAGGCACTTTAATTTGCTGAGCTATCTGGCCAGCCATTGACTTATATCTTTTAATTTAGTTTTCTTGTACCTATGACTCTTCACAGGCAAGATAAGTTCCTGCATTCCATTATTTGGCTGGGAAAACTAGAGTATGGGGAGTTAGCTCAATAGAATAAGCACTTGTCTGGCAAGTGTAAGGCCCTAAGTTCAATCTCCAGTACTGCAAACAAAACAGAACACACACACACACACACACACACACACAGATGATGCAATTATAATTTATAGCATCTTAAATACAATAGTGGGCCAGCCAGATAGCTCAGGGGGCTAAAGCACTTGCTTAGGCAGAGTATAAGAGGCCAGGGTTCAATCCCTGGGCCTGCCGTGACAGCCCCACCCCTGGGGTACACTGAGAAGGTGACTGAGACTGAGTGTGGTGTCATGCACCTGTAATCCCAGTGTTTGAGAGGCTGAAAACAGTAGGATCATTATAAGTCCAATCTACATATTGAGACCCTATAGCGCTGTCCAAATGTGTGTGTGTGTGTGTGTGTGTGTGTGTGTGTATGTGTGTAATTTTTCTTTGAATGTAGTAAGTTTAAAAATATACTTTTTTAATGGTAGTTTTTCAGAGTATTTTTAAATATAGTATCAAAAGTAGAAATATATTCAGAAGCTACACTAGTCTTGTAATTTTCTATTATGTTTTTTACAACTGCTGCCCCTGCCCCTTAAAAACTCACATATTATTCTGATTCCTTCTGTTAATATGTCCATAAGATAAGCCTTTATTTGTCTTTGCCTTTGTAGTATCTAGCATAATGTCTGAGATATAACAACTGCTTAGTTAATGTATCTTTAATTCATAAATACTTTGATGTGATTAAAATGGCAAATCTTTATTCTAAAGCCCCATGTCAAACTATTTTCCCATTCAATCTGAATAATAAAGTTATGTTTTCCTAAAGAGATGAGATAAAAAAAAATCTCAAAACATTTTCTTCTGTGGCCTTTAAAGGTAATCCCAAGCATAAATTTCAAAATTATGTTGAGTATTGTCAATTTTTCCATTTTGGAATCTTTAGAAGTAGACGTTGAGTCAAAATCTTAGTTATACACTGTTTAATAGAGAAAAGAACTGGGGGGGATAACAATAGAGGAAAAACCAATTTAGATGTAGACTAATAAATTCTTTGATAACCAGGTGAAAGAGTTCGGGACAATTGTTCACCATTATACACTGCGTAAGAAAGCAAGTATCAATGTGCAATTAGGCTCAGTAACCGCCTATGGGCTTTCCTCACAACACTGTGATTTGTGGTTATGTAGTTGTTTGCTCCGAGGCCTTTTCAAAGAAGCTATTGGCTGAATAACATCTGCTGTCCTCATTCACTGTACTTAGGATAGCAAGACCTGTTACAAGGGAAATTGTGCAGCTCATTCTGTGCCCTCCACTCAGTTCAGTCACAAAGAAAAAGGTGGGCTGTGACAGTGCATGGAGAAGCTGCATGCGCTGTGCTGCCCAGAATCCCTCAGAGTCACACCTCTGGCTACGATTCTTATAAAAATCTCCAGTCTGGTTAAGCCAACACTCTAGCTCTTGAGCTGAATACTACTTCACAAACCACTGAAGCCTTTCTCCAGCGTTGTGCGAAAAACCTCCCTGAGGTCCTCATCGCCTCACTAGCGACAGAACAGGGCTGCAGGGGCAGTCGGAGATTGCTTCAGCTCTGCCCCCACTTAATGAGGTGGGGACTTGAGAAAGTTATTTTTCTAGACAGTTCTCTTTCCTTGAAAGGCACAAAATATTACCTGTTCTTTAGAGTTAAAAAAAGATGAGAAAATAAACTTTCTGTCTACTGTAGATATGCTTGTATTACTATAATCTGGTGTCTTTAATTCATTCAGAAAGATACCTGGTAGGAGAATGATAAGTTGAATGCAAATCTTAGGTTTAGTTTTTTTCAGGACTCTCTATGTTTATCTCATAGTTATTGGAGGTCACATTCCCATCAACAGTTCAAACCAGTTTCTACACATAGCTTTGCCACCATTTATCTGATTTTTTGAAAACAACTATTCTTTCTGGAGTAAGATGAAATCTAAGTATTTTTTAGCTTACATTACTCAAACAAGCAACATATTAAAATAAACACGTCTATTCATCTACATTTATTCATATATTTTATATTGTACATTATATATTATATACTTATTGCATATTATATATTTATCATATAATATATCATTATAATACATTATATATCACATCTTATATATTGTTTATTATCTCTCTATATATATGAAGATATCCAACAGATAAAAAAGGGGGAGCGAGGAATGAAGAAAGAGATAAAAAGAAATTAACATGTGTCATGTTATTGTACCAGTTTCCTGTGGTGCATGAAATCATTAAGTACTGTACACCTATGTCAATAAAAATATAACTACTGTGAGATCAGGTAGACATTCAGTGAAAATGAATGAAAACCTTTTGGATGATTTTGAGTCTTGTTTCAAACTCCTCACCTCCTCACCTACTTTGCTTGAATACCTTGCTGACAGAGAAAGCAGAAGCTCTGCAAACCCATCTTAAGGTCTGTCCTGCTCGGCATGTGGCAAGGCTCTTGGTTCCTGATTCATTGTTACTGTTCAATCACTTCTTTCAGTTACCAAATGTGTTAAATGATTCTGTTAAATACAAAAATGCTGTTATTATGCTTACACATATTGATATACATTGTACTAAGTATTCCTGCCTGTTTGTCATGTATAACTTTTATAACCTATTTGTTAGTACTGCTGATTATCTTTAGAAAACTGTATTTTACAGAATCCTTTGTATATGAGTTGATCTGACTTTTGAAATCTAAGCCCAGTGTTCTTGGCCCTATATATTTGGACCAACAACAAACCTTGAGTACTAACGTTTAGAACAGTCAGTTTAGTTCTTCACTGCATTGCAAAGGCCTGTTCAATGTAGATAACGTTCCACATGCAAAGGAGAGAACTCTGGTCTGCTGGGACTCCTGCGTCCTTGATCTCTGGTAAGTTTTATTGATTCTGCTGCTCAGTTCAGGAAGCACAGGCATGCATGCTGAGCTCCTGGAAAAGTGCCCTGGGAACTGGTGCTGAGTCAGGTCCTCACAGGAGTGGAAGCAAAACAGTTGTTCCGATGCCTGTCCCTTGGGCCAGTGAAGCTGGGTATTCAGAGCACTCAGGAGCTCGCAGCATGGCCAGGAGCGCTGCTTCGTTAGGGCTCTGATCCCAGAGGGTTCCTTTTGACCTCAGATGCTTTATTATGGTGATGGTTCCATTTCTGGGGATCCCAGAGAGAATAAGGGAGATTACCATATGAGGTGCTCAAGGTATACAGGACTTATCCATCAGAGGACCATTTCAAAGGTTTTGAGTTTCACCCGTCCTGATGCTTTGAAGATAATCCAGGGCTTAGAAAGCCTGAAAACAGAGTTGTGCTCAAAATAACAATATGGTGCACAAAGCACACCATTTATCACAAAAGGCAGAAGAGGTCAGGGCATCCTCTCATCCCCAACGTATAGGCTTGGATCTACCGAGGGTTGTTTACAACTGGGGTTTTGAAGATTTTTGGTTCTACTGAAGCGTTATATTAGAGAAAAATAAGAAGAAAACTTTATCTAAAGGAAACTTTTAAAAAGAACTTTGATCCACTAGTGAGGTGAATGACAATTTAGTACTTTGTACAAAATAATCTGCAATAAAGCAAACTCACAGCAATTTTTATTAAACTCTAACTTGCAATAGTACATATAGGGACAACAAAACAATAATTTCAGTGTTTCTATGTAGTTTCTGATGCCAGTGAATGTAATTTTATGCAGTTAGCAGTCATGAAGCCCTCTTGCCTCAATATGGCACTCTTTCAATCATTGCTTATATATGTGACCCTTGGTGGCACTGGAAAGCAGTACTCAATTACACGGTAGAGAGAGTACTGTGTGGGTAGCACTTATAAGGATAAGTCTTTTTATATCTTAAAAATTATATGCCTGTTTATTAAACATAATATTATTTAAAATGTGTTCTGATTTCACTAGAAAATATTTTCAAAATACAGTTCTAAAAATCGTGTACATGAGTGCATATAATGAGTCCAAAGCAGGTAATGAAGATCACAATACCACTTCCATGTCAAACATGCAAATCCTGTGTCTGTGGGGAAGAAAAATTCTCCAATACATAGATTTCTATAGTAAAGCACTCATTTGCACAGGTGATAAGACATTTTTCTGTTTTGGATTTGAAGTTTCAGGGGGCATACTTTCATAAATCTAGTAAATACAAGAACATTTTCATACAAGATACCATCCAAATATTATATTACTTTTACAGAGCCAGCTCAAAATATCCTTCCATTGTCTAAACCAAGCCGTTCTTTATGCATTTTTAAATTGCAAATGAAATCAAGAGCACAGT
The DNA here is from genome assembly GCA_004027165.1 of Ctenomys sociabilis. Taxonomy (NCBI): domain Eukaryota; kingdom Metazoa; phylum Chordata; class Mammalia; order Rodentia; family Ctenomyidae; genus Ctenomys; species Ctenomys sociabilis. Next base: position 4,496 of record PVKA01023102.1, on the reverse strand, counting down.
GTACCTTTGTTTTCTCTCCTTAAGTTTAGTTGCAAATAGATAGATGTGTCCCTCTCAGTCTATCACATTAGGAAAAATCTGATTTCATCTTCTTCCATAGTTGAAAGTTTAAATTTGATTTTCCAATTAAGGTGGTCATTATTAGATATTATTCTCATTATAAAGGATTTTTTTTTTGACAGAACTAAGTATTGAACTCAGGCCCTTGTGCTTGCCACACAAGCATTTATTCTACTGAGCCATCACCCTGGCCCCTATAAATTAATCTTTTTTAAGTTAAAAATGACCTGTGATAGTTTCAGAAATGCAAGTCACTGATTTTTGACAAAATTCCACCCAATATTTTAACATCTCTTGATTAAAGAGTATGATTATTTCATCTATATGTATTCATACTTCTTGAACAATGTTGAAGTCTCCATCATAAGTATTAATACTATTTTACCTCTAGAAAAAATTGTAACTATAGCTTCATCAGCAGAGAATATGGTATATTTGAGAATATGATTGGTGAGAAATATCAGTGTGGTTTTCAAGTATTGTGTCAACCTTATTGAAGCTCAGTGTGGATCGGACCACTGAAACTTAGGTCTTTGTCTGCTCTAGCAGCCCTCTGTAGCCACTGGTATTGGTTTGTATGAGCCAGAACCAGTCTGCGCATATCTCTACCCAACAGTGCATGTAAGGTCTTTCTTTGGCCAGCTTAAAATCAGCTATAGGGGGATTTCTTACTATATGGAATGAAAAATAATGCTACAATCCAAAACCCCAGCCCATCTTTACTCTCTAGGAAGAGTTATTAAAGACCTATTATCCTATTACTTTTTAAGAATAAAAGGCATCCCTCATACTCCCAGTCCCCCTGATGTTTGAGCCTTGAGACCTCCACTGGGGTAACTTGGATCAGAAGCTAGAGTAGAAGAGGGTTGTGATTTGAGGAAATGCATAGATGAGAAAAGAAAACTCTGGAGAGGGAGGTTCCTCTTTGTGGTTGAACTTCAGCATATTTTTAGTCTGACAATTAAGGAACAGTGGAAAACTTTCAGCCTTGTGTCATTTGCCAGTCAGGTAAGATGTTTCCACTCCCACCAGGAGAATCACATGAACAATGAAGAGCAGGCTGTAGTGGTTTATGTTGAATACGGCCAACAGCATGCAAGTTTCTCTTTGCTGGCTTACAAGATTCAGGGCAAGACAGAATACATTGTTTTGGTTGTATTCTGTGATCTTTTTTGAAATCACACAACCTTTTTCCAGTTTGCACAATGATGAACTTGTGACTCAGAAAAATTACTCTTTCAAAAGTAAAAATTGTGGTGGTTTTCAGGGAAAATTAATGACTGATCTAGAGATGGAATCTCCAGTTTCTGTATCTTAGAATTCAGAGGTGGAAAAGCATAAAATCTGGGGCCAGGGAGATGGCTCAGTAGAATAAGAACTTCCTGGCAAGTGCAAGGGCCTGAGTTCAATCCCTGGTTAAAAATAAATAAATAAATAAATAAAATTAAAATTAATTAATTAATTAATTTAAAAAGGAGAAGTGTAAAATCTCATTGGGTCACCAACATGTAAATAAAACGTAAAATTAAAAAAAAGGAACCTGTGATATTTGCCTTCTGAGTTTGAGTTTCTGGATCCTACTGACTCCACTAAGAGTATATGATCATAACTTCCTACTGAATTCTTGTGCAAATAAAAAGACCAGAGTTAGCAACAGGAAACACCAGTGCGGGGCATCACACCAAGACAGATGGAATGGGAGCAACTATGAGGCGAGGGATTCAAAAACTGATCAATAATTACTATATATTAGTTTTCTAAAGTGAAAAATGTCTGCTTTTGCTGTTTAGTACTCTGAGTTTAACAAATTCATGGTCCCCATTGCACAGCTATGCATAATACTTTCATGTTAATAATGTCCCTAAATGTCACACAGATCAATTCACTTTTTTTGTGTGCTACAAACTTACTTTTCACAGATTGTTTGGAATGATACTTTGGCATGATCATTTGAGTTTGGTCTCTTTCGCTTAAGTTCGTCCATACATGATTTTTGCATATAAAAGGCACTTTCTTTTTGTTCCTGGGTACACATCATCTTATCATATGAAATGTGCTCACAAACTATGCTGAATGTTTCAGTTTAGAACTGTCACTTTCCTATGTTGAATTTAGCCAGTCATTATGGTATAGTATATCTCTATGTCTGTGAACATTCCCTATTTTCCAACCCAATGTTCCAGAGATTACTGTTTCTTGTATACAATTTTATTATATTAATTTAGCTAGTACAGTAAAAGATTTATGGCTTGATATTATTTTTAATATAATCAGATATACCCTATTGTAATTACTGTGTTTAGAATAATACACTAAATTTAATTATCGATAAGTTTTATAATTTATCTTCCTATGTAAGCCTTCAGATTTAATTGATCTTGTCCTCTTTCCAGATTTTTCCCATTATTTGAATGTTTTCATTGCTACATGTTAATTCAGCTATTGGCTTTTGTTCACAAGTCTATATGTTACTTCTGTAATAAAAGGAAGTTTAAAAAGCACATATTTCAATTTGGACAATCTATTGAGAGATAACATTCATCACATATATATGCATTTAGAAATAACTTTATTTTAAAATAAATAAATGTGGACTGGCCAAATAGCTCAGCAAACTAAAGTGCCTGTGAGCAGATGCAGGGACTGGGGGTTCGATTCTCGGGCCTGCCATGTGGCCCTGCCCCTGGGGTGCACTGAGATGGCAATTGAGATTGGACATGGTGGCACGTGCCTGTAATTCCAGCTCTTGGGAGGCTGTAAACAGGAGGATCACTATGAGTTGGACCTAGCAGTGAGATCCTGAACATCCTATGGACCCTTCCCTAAAATGCAAAAAAATAAGTAAATAAATAAAATAAATAAATAAATGCATTTCCCCAAAATATGTTTCATTCTGTCATTTAAAGCATCACAATGGGGCTGAAGCTCAGTGGTCTAAGCCTCTGCCTGACAAGGGCAAGAACCCGGGTTTGATCTCTGGTCCTTGATGTCATGCCTGCCCTGTGCTGGGCAAGCCAAGCTGGTCACGGAGACCAGGCATGATGGTGCACACCTGCAACTCCAGCTCTGGGGAGGCTAAAACAGGAGCATCAGCCTGAGTCTGAGCTGTGCAGGAGGACCCTGTACCAAATAGATAAAATTAAATCACCGCAACAGTTATGATATATAATATATTATTTTGGCATATACTTTAATGTTAGAACAATATCATAGTCTTTGAAAAAGTCACTTCTGCCATAAGCACAGCTGATATGTAAATTGTTTGCTGACATGGATGTTATGTGCTGTTAAATTATGTAGAAAATAATGTCATTTATGCTCATAGTTTAATATATGGGACACAATTTATTTAAAAATGACATTCTTACAAGCAAGAGTCATTTTACATAATTTTTAAGAGCATGGATTTTTTAGCATAATCTAAATTTTACAAATTCTGTTCGTGTAATCTCTCTCATTTAATACATACCAAGAGCTCACCATCAGTCATAGAGTATTGAGATTTAAGTCCAATGAGCTGCAACAAATTCCTTTGCTTGTATAGAATATAAATTAACAATGAATAAGAAAGTATTGTAACAGTTATACAAATTCCCTAGTATGCCAAATCGCATTACATTAACAAAGCATCAGATCGCAAATGCTAATATATAGTAGCTTAGCGGCCAAGTTTCCTGCAGTCTGCATCACTCATGCAATTGAAACTAAGGAACAAGAAAACATACAGACAAAGGATCTACAGAATAAGGTACAGGACTACAAGAAAAACCCTGAGGGAACTTCACTGACATAAGAAATATAAAACAGATATGTTGGTATATAAGTCTTGCTCTATCTAGGTCTTAACCATCCAGTAAAAAAGTATAAAAATGAAGTATACATCACAGGGCATAATATTAAGTTGAGCTGTAAATGCCTATGGTCGACCACATCTTCAGATAATTCACTATTTGGACTTTTTTTTTTTTTTTGTCTTTTTTGAGACAGGGTCTCACTGTGCAGTTCAGGGTGGCCTTAAGCTCGCTTTGTAGCTCTGGCTCGTCTCGAACTCACAGCAATCCTCCTGCCTCAGCCTCCCGAGTGCTGAGATTACAGGCCTGTGCCACCACACCCGGCAGATAATTCACTATTGTTGTGGAATGCTGGACTGTGTTGGATTGTGTTATCGAGTTAAAGCACCTAAGTTAGTTGAATGATAATGGAGTGCCCATCTCTGACAGGTGTAGAGCAAGGAAGAGGTATAGAATGGAAGAATCATGATGCGTGTGTATAGACAGTACAGTTGGGATTGATAACACTGTGCTTCTATATAATTCTATGAGGGGGAAGATTTGCACTAATGGTGGTTGGACAAGATATTATGTTGGCTTCTAGTACTATGGACAACCGCTAGGAAAATAACAAGGTAGAAAGTATTAATTATTGAATCTTTGATG
>PVKA01023101.1:0-36136 GCA_004027165.1 Ctenomys sociabilis | reverse complement strand
TGATGCTTTAGGAAACCAAAGGCTTGGCCAAAAGAGCTGGATTTTAAATGTTTTATGCAAGTGGAGAGTGAGCTAGCCTAGCTTAACTAGGCACATACCAACCATTCCCAGCAAGGAGCTGGGACTAGGAAGGAGGAGCAGGAACACTTGGAGCTGAGCATGAGGACCTCAAGCCCTACTGTAGAGTGTGGGTCTTTCTACAAGGAAGGAAACAAACAAATTTCTTTCACAAAACATGTTCAATTTCTTACCTTGACCGTGCGGTCCATCCTCCCCACCCTGCTGCACCTAAGCCTGTATCATGTGTGCATGAAGCACAAAACGTGTGGAGTGGCAGTGCCAGAAACTAAGAAAACTCACCCACTTCTGCTCCTTCAGCCTTCAACCAAAGCATGTTTTCAGGCCCTAAGCACACTTTCTGTTTGCATCAATATCAGAGTCTGAAGTAAATTATTCACTGTGCACACTAGGTTCAAAACAATAGTTCCAAATGTTCCTGGCTTAGTTCTGGGTCTGAACATGTTGCCTTCAATTGGGCCTTTTTTTTCCTAATTCTCATACCAGTGGCATTTCTGCCATAGGGACTGAGCCTTATAGAAAGTAGGTTAGGTCATTAGACAGACGATGACCTGAGTAGCTTTGGGTTTTCACCTCCCAAACATCAAGTGCAATTGATTTTCCTGGGTTATGCCAACACTCCAAGAAGAAATAAATAAAACTGCATAATATTAGAGAAAAATCTAAGCCTAGAACTTTTTTTAAGTTTCACAAGGCTATGCATAACAGGAAAGATGAGTATAACAAGAAAACTATTTTAGCAGCCTCAGGTTATAAAATAGAACAAGAGTCTAAATTTGAAACACAATGGTAAATGTTTACAACCAAATACTTAACTTTTGTTATCCATTTTTGCCCCTTAAATGGAGACAGACCTGTGGAATTCTGGACAGCATGGACTTTAGGAAGACTGGGATTTCAATCATATTCTGACAAAGTTTACTGTGTTACCTTGGACAAAAAAACCTTGAAGATACTCAGGTTTCCAAAGTTGTGTAGTAAAGACAAACATGCCTACAATTGAGTTATAAATGCGAAATATATAGATGCTGCACTGTTACTGAGAGCAACACTGCCAATTATAAAGCACCCTTTCAAACAAAAGCAAGGTCACAACTGATATGTTAAGGAAATGGAACCAAAGAGAAGTCTGTTCTCTGAGTTTACACTTCCCCTAGCTCACCGCACTCCCTATGGGATAAACCTCAGGATTGAAGGAAAGCACGATTCATAAAGAATGATAATAATAATAAAGGGGTGTGTGACTTAAAAATTCACATAAATGAGACCAAAAATTGCAGAAAAGACATGGAGGATCCCCCTTAAATGAAGCTGCCAAAAAAGGCTATTATATATTCACCCAACTGGAGTTCCTTCTAACAAACTGCCACTGAACATATGGCTAGCACGGGCACTCTTTCATTATCCCAGAGCGTGTCTGCAGCCCCATGTCGGCAAACTCCATCTGTATCTCTGTCAATGGGAGAAATTTCCATCAGGAAATATCAGCAGGCAGCAGGGAAAGACCTTTCCAATTTACTGAGATCGAAGGAAGTAACTGCAGGGTTCCCCTCTCCTGCCTGCCTGTTTCCCCAACACCAGCCAAAAAATCTCTTGTTTTCATTCCCAGAGATTATCCTATTGCCCACCCTGGCCTGCTCGGGCAGGCTCTGGGTGATTCTGGCACGTGGTTCTGTACATGCTGTACAAGTAGAATTCAGGTCACTGAGCCCCTTCAACTTTTACTTGAAAAGAGCATAGAGAGAACAGGTGAAAATGGGCTTCCCACTCCTCTTGGATCCACCCTGCAGGATGCAGAAAAAAAGGCTCAGTGTGTGTACACTGCTGATGCTGCTATAGCTATTTTAATCTCCTCACTCTGGTGGGCACCCGTCAGGGACAAAATTGCAGTCAGGGTTTCACATCAAAGGTGAATGAATGCCCCCTTTGGGCAAGGCAAGACATTCACTAGGGGTAGGATACAGGGGCCAAGCAGCTAAGGGGAGGAAGGCTACAGCTGTGTTTGGATGTAAAAATGGGAGCTTTTGGGGCTGGCAAGATAGTTCAATGGTCTAAAACACCTGATTAAGCAAGTTTAGTCAAACGCATAGGGACGGTGGTTCAATCCCCAGCACCACATGCTGTGCCAGCCTGGCTCCAAAAGAAAGAAAGAAAGAAAGAAAGAGAGAGAGAGAGAGAGAGAGAGAGAGAGAGAGAGAGAGAGAGAGAGAGAGAGAGAGGAAGGAAGGAAGGAAGGAAGGAAGGAAGGAAGGAAGGAAGGAAGGAAGGAAGGAAGGAACAGAGAGAGAGAAAGAAAGAGAGAGAGAGAGAAGCTTTTCAGTGGGCATGGTGGTTCATACCTACAATTTTAGCACTCAGGAAAGGTAAAGCAGGATAATCACAAGTTTGAGCCTGACCTCTGTAATGTAATGATTTAGCAAAGCTCTGTCTATAAATAAATAATAAAAGGGCTGGAGATATAGCTCAACATAAAGCCCCTATTTCAATCCTCAATACCTAAAAAAGTAAAAGCTCCTTTAGACTCACAATGTTATGTCCCTCACAATCTGGCCCTGGGCATCCCAGTTTGCATATTAAACACTGACCCTTACTTTTGCATTGTTTCTAATCCTTTTCCTGTAGACATACCCATGCCAATGTTGCTGTAAGGTTATATATTGACCTCGGACTACTTTCAGAAATTGTGCTCAGGGGCAGAGTTGCCCACTTCCCTACTCTCCTCACTGTGAGGCCAGGTGGAGCAGCAGAGACTAAATGGATCATGCATTGACTTTGGGGGAGATAATTGCATGATATGAAAATCTGCCAATTGACATTATGTATTTATTTTTAAGTTTACTTGCAAGCAGATTTATATGAAAGATCCATTTAGGACCCCAATTAACCATGCCAGTGTTGTAGCTCTCCATCTACCTGAGAAGAATGCTGTGGGTAACTCACTGTTCTGAAAATCCCATTAGTAACACGGGCCTCATTCAGAAGGTATTTGCAAAGAGAGTCTCATTGATTAGAGAACCTCCAATCAATTTCCTTTGGACTTCATAGAAGCTGTAAGCTAGTAAAAAGTAATTGCAATTCTCTGAACCCAATATAATAGAAGGAGACATACATGCAGTGGAATTTTGTTGCTTATCTATTGGAAAAATACAGAGCCCCAGTGTAGCTAATGACAGTATGTGTTCACGGGTGAGCATCATAAATCTCCACCATCAAAAGACATCACAGGTCTCAGCATGGACCAAAAGATGTCTGAGTCCTTGTCATGCATTTCTGGCCCATGAGTAGATTGGGAGACAGGAGAGAACCCCAGCCAGAGGCCGCCAACACAGTCTCTGCCTCCTGACCTGTGAGCTCATCTCAGCATTCCATCAGAGGTCCCTTAGCATAACTGTATTATTTCTCAAGCCCTTAGCAATAGGCCATTTTCTCACATCAAGCTGGGTGTCAGGAGCCACAGATGGGACTATGGTCTTAGCATTGCTGTGGCCCAAAGCTTATCCTATCATTTTTCCTTCATGTCACTTTGCCAAAGTAACTAGAAGCTTCTAATGAAACTTGATCCATTTATATAGCTCTTCATGCATGCACATACCTGCACTATTAAATTATAATCTACATAGGTTTTCATTTTCTACTCACTCAGTTTAAACCTGCCTTACAAGGTCTTGAATTCTCATTTTGGAAACAACTTGTACCTCTAAACAACCAAGCTGCCCACCATTTATATATCTTCTTATGCTCATCTTTTTCCTATGACACATTCATTTACATTTATGTCTGTTTCAGTTGGTGGAATATTCCATTTCTTGAGGATAAAAGCCATATTTACTCCTTCACTCCACATACCAAGTTTTCTTTAACATCTGGAAGGCATGCAATAAATGTTGTTTGCATAAATGAATGGAGTAATTACTTTTTATTATGCTAAACAAATAGAAGGTATCATTTATAATGTAGAAAAATATGTGCAGTGTCCACACAGGTGGATGTAAGAGGTCGGTGTGATAGAGAAGCTGCTCTGAGTATGCAAAGAAAATGAGCATCAGCAGCCCCAAGAAAACTACCTAAAAAATTCCAAGCTCTCTCTGCCAGCAACTTCCTTTTCTCATGGAGTCACTTCTTGCCACAATGATATAGGACTCACAGCATTTGTTGGTGTACATAGTCCATCTTCAGAAGCTCATGGTCACAGCAAGAAGGGGAAGTAATTCCTAAGCACATGTCACCACCGGATTTGATCTCCAGCCAAGGCTGTCCACCTGCAGAAATCCCCCAACTGTCACATTTCTACTGCTCTGGCTGATAATGAAGATAATTGTTTCATCCACTTTGTCAAAGCTGAAATGAAAAGAGGGGAAAGCAAAATGATGCTGTCGTAAATCATGGGGCTGAGACAGCAAAAAAGGGACAAGATAGCGACTTCATTAAGGGTTATGTATTGTGCCATTAAGTTGGCAGGGGGGTCACCTTTTGTGTCACACCCGGCCTCCGTGATGCATTGCAGGCTCTTCTTTTCAATAAAATTAAACGGAGATGTAAAACTGATTAGGGCCATGTTTGCTTCAGCCCATGGCAAAGGGATTGGTGCAAAGAATAATTGATAGAAGATTGCAACTGATGCATAATGGCAGCAATTTCTCTTCTTGGTCATTTCATTGCTGACCTTGCCCATTAAAATAAGCCCAGCTGTCTTAGAGAAAAACTCTTCACTTCCCATCACCCAGACCCCACAGCAAGCCCCATTCCCCCCACCCACTGACCCTCTCCAAGATAACATGTATTCCACAAGGCACATTTTGGGGTAGTGGTTGATTTAAAGATTTTTCACGGGAGACCCTTGATGCCACTGCTAGCATCTGTCCAAACTCCCCAACTCTCCACTGGAGGTGCATGCTTTACTAGTATATAGACCCTTACTGACTTTCTTGGTCTGAGGCTCAGACTCACAGCACCTTGCTATTCTGAAAATACACAATCAGCACTGAAATCAGAAGCTGCTCTAGCCAGAAGAGGGAACAAACTTTACCCTCACACTAATGAATTCTGTCACATAATGCCTTATGCATTCAACAACTTGGACCACCTCTATGAGTCATCTGCTAACCATCATTTAGTCAAGAAATATTTATCAATTAGGGATCTATTCATTATGCTCAACACCAAGGGCAGACGATTACACACTGAGTTCACAGAGCAGGTGAGTAACGCTTTCCACTGGAACAGCATCAATAAGTCATAGTTGTCCAAAGTTTACTATCATCAACTATGTGATTCATATACCTTAACTCATTCATATCATAACAGAAGGAGAATGACTATTGAAGTTATCCCCATTGTGCAGATGAAGATGCATGGGAGGGCAGAAGCTAAAGAGCTTACTCTAAGAGCCAGCAAGACAGCTCAGCAGACTAAGCGGCTGCTTAGTCAGGCATAGGGACTGGAGTTTGATCCCCAGAACCACATGCCATGCCAGCCCGGCCTCTGGGTGCTCTGAGTCAGCCATCTAGAGACCAAGCATGGTGGCACATGCCTGTAATCCCAGCACTGAGAGGCTAAAAATAGGATGATCTCTAGAAGTCATAGTAAGACCCTGTACCAAATACAGAAAGAAAGAAAGAAAGAAAGAAAGAAAGAAAGAAAGAAAGAAAGAAAGAAAGAAAGAAAGAAAGAAAGAAAGAAAGAAAGAAAGAAAGACCTTGCCTGGGAAAACAAGTAGTATAGTGGAATCCATATTTCCTGAACCAGGAGCTACATCCAAAGGCAACAATTTTATTAATATATTTTTCTTAATCCTCTCCCCCATTCAATTGATACATTTTACCCTGTAGTAAAGAAGAGAAATAGTGTGTTTGTCAACCAGAACTTCTATGATAGTTTTGTCTTCCTATGGGGCCTGCCTGCGAACAAGAGTGGCTTGTATACCCTAGTTAATGAACACTGAGCATCACATGACATCAAATCCTACTGGAGGGGCTGGGGAGATAACTCAGTGGAATAAGCACTTGCCTGGCAAGCACAAGGTCCTGAGTTCAATCCCCAGTCCGCCTCCCCCACAAATCCTACTGGATTTTCCTTCTCTTTATTTACTCTGTCAGAAATGGGTATTTCCATGGCATATTTACAGAAATGTACAATGTTTACCCATCTATCCAACAAACATATCTTAGCTCACTATTGGTATCAAGATCATGGCAAACAGCAGCAAAAAACAAATCTGGGAAATAGACTGTTAAGAAACAGTGTCTGTCATGGCTCTGGGCTTTTTCAGGTGACTGGCAGGGCCTCTGCATTCTCAGCCTCACAGGAGAGGAGGAGACCACAGGATTCGACCCCCCCTCTCAGCTCTGTCATCAGAGGCCACAACAGTTAAGCACTCGGCAGGGTGACCTTACATAGTAGTGACCTCCCCAGTAGTAGATAAAGGAACACTTTCTCACTCCCTCATCAAAAGTCTGTCATCTTCCTGTGTTTGGCTGGCTATCTAGCTACAGCCCGGCACTTCCAGGGCTCTGATAGAGTCCAGGGCTCGTGGCAGCTCTGGGTGGAAAGACTGTGAATGGCAAGCATCAGTCCCACCACCAAAGAAGTGATCAGGTCAGAAATGGACTAAGTTAAAACAGACAGCTCAAAGGACAAGATGTCTGCATCCTGCCCTCTGAATAACTACTACAAAGACAATAATATGCAATGTATCAATTATTGTTACTGTCCTACTAACTTGCTTCAAAACTGTTTCATTGCTAATTTTTCTCATTAAAATGAATAAAAAATAAAAATAAAATAAAATAAAAACAGCTCCACCCACCTGTGTGGCCAGCAGTGCTTAAAACAATAACAAGGTAGAAAGTATTAATTATTGAATCTTTGATGTAATTCAGGTATAAAAAATAAGATACCCAAACAGCTACCCTCTCTTTATTTACTGATAAGAGACATTGGCTATAATAATGTCTGTAAGTATAATATCATGTATGCACCTTCTGTGATACCAAAACATTATTTTTTTTTGTCTTTTTGAGACAGGGTCTCACTATGAGTTCAGGCTGGCCTTGAGCTCACTTTGTAGCTCAGGCTGGTCTCAAACTCACAACAATCCTTCTGTCTCAGCCTCCCGAGTGCTGGGATTACAGGCCTGTGCCACCACACCGGCTCTAATACCAAAACATTATGAAAACAGTTTGCAATGTATTAATTTATCAAATCCATCTTGTCAAGGTATCTTAAAACTGTCTCATTGATATTTATACTACAATAAAACAAAAATAAAAAAACTTTATTATTCAGGCAACAAATACAAACTTGAGCTTATCAATGTGCTAGTCAAGGAGAGGTCTGTGAAGATGGACTAGATGCTTCCTAGGCTTTTTTTTTTTTTTTTTTTTTTTTTTTTTTTTTTTTTTTTTTTTTTTTTTTTTTTTTTTTTTTTTTTTTTTTTTTTTTTTTTTTTTTTTTTTTTGTCTTTTTGAGACAAGGTCTCACTATGCAGTTCAGGCTAGCCTTAAACTCACTTTGTAGCTTAGGCTGGTCTCGAACTCACAACAATCCTCCTGCCTCAGCCTCCCAAGTGCTGGGATTACAGGCCTGCGCCACCACGCCCGGCTTAGGCTTATTGTCTGATACCATGTGTTATGGTTTGTGTCTAGTTCAAGCAGTTATGGGGAAGCCTTCTAGAGTCCGTGATTAACTCATGATCCAGTGCTAGGATTATGAGTGTGAGTGCTGCTGGGATGGATGTGAGTGTTATGCTTGGCCTGGAGCAGACAGCCTAAATGCAACAGACTTGCTCTCTGTTGCTATTGTTGCCACTACTCCTCTCGTTTGCTCTTGCTCTTTGCTGCCACTATGAATGGCTGCTCTGTGTCATGTGCCACGCTGACTTGAACCCAGCTGAGTATGCGCTGAAACCATCATTAATTTTGAGCTAAATAAACCTTTCCTTCATTAATTTTGGGTGTCAGGTATTTGTCCCAGTGATAAGAGAAAAGTAACTGAGACCAAATTTTGTACCAGAGAAGTGGGCTCCTTGCTGTGACTAAACCTGACCATGTGGATTACAAGCCTTTGGGAATGGTTTGTGGGAAGAGATAGGAAGGGTTCTGAGATGTCACCTGCAAGAGAAATGCCAAAACAGTTTTGGCTGCTCTGTATGGGAGATTCTGGCCAGAGCTCAGAAGACCAGAATGCTGAAAGAAATCTTTCCTATAAAGACAGGGAGATTTCTTCTGGGAAGAAGGACTGCATTATTTGTTGAACTCCAGACAATGTGTGTTTTGGCTTGGCAGAAAGTTGTATACATTTTGTTCATGTCCAGAGATTTTGCCTGAGATGGAGATTAAGCATGGAAGACTGCTTAATCTTGCAAATGAAATTTCAAGGCAGTTGAATGTTGAAGCAGTGGCATGTCAATTGTTGGGGGCTTTTAGTCAGATTTATGTTGAGAATCTAGAGCAAAGAGCCCAGCAAGATGATTTAAAATGTGACTTTTGCCAGAAAGGGAGCTCCAATAAAGCTGTGGACTGCAAAGATAGAGCTGAGAGGATCTCCATTGCTGATAAGGAACAGGAAAATGAAAAGAATGACCTGAGGGCATCGCAGGAAACTGCAGGTCTCTAAACTCTGCAGCCTCAGAACTACAAATGTGAAAGACTTTGCTTTGAGGAGAAAGCCACAGAGCACCATGTTCCTGAATGGTGCAAGTGGCCATCCCAGGTTCCAGAATGGCATCAGCATAGAGAATTTGGTCCTTGAAATCAAGGTCAGATGCTCAGTGATCCAGGGGCTCAACTCCTACAGCCAAGAGAGAAGAAAGGCTGGCTACTCTTCCAGCTGGCAGAGGACCTTGGCACCATCCACATGGCATTGGTTTTAGATGCCTTTAGAATGCAGGAGTTCTGAGATTAAGAAGGCTTCCACTTCAATTTCAGAAGGACTGGGAGCCAGGTAGTGTGTCCCTGAGATGGCAGTGTATGAAGTATAGAGTAAGAACATTAATGTGCACTGGAATACCAAGAAGTATGGAAAAGCCAAGAATATGTATCATCTAAGGGAAACCGCAAGGAGGAAACAAAGCCGGCCTAAGAGAGAAGCCATGGGAGCTACCACCATGAGTGCCATAGCAGAGTCACATGGAACTCACAATTGGCCATAGATTGCTTCAGATGTTCCACATGGAACTACAGGACTTAATGTTGGCCCTTCTGGATTTTGGATCTGCTTTGGTCCCAATGCTTGATATCCTGCTGTGTGTACTTTTTGGAATGGTAATGTTTATCTTGTTCCATTGAATGTTAGAAATATTAAACTTTTCATTTGTAAGGGGCTTATGGCTAAGAGTTTGCCTTAGATCTTGGAGGAGACTTGGGACTTGGACTTTTCAGAAATACTGAAACAGGACTCAGGCAACTCTTGGAGATGGACTAAAATGCCTTTTTCATAAAGGAATGTGCATGAGTCTTTAGAGGTACAGGGGAAGAATGTTATGGTTTGTGTCTAATTGTCCCCCCCCCAAAAAAAACCTCATACAGTTATGGGGCAGACTTCTAGAGTCTGTGATTAATTCATGATCCAGTGCAAGATTATGAGTGTGAGTGCTGCTGGTACTATGGGTGTGAGCACTCCACCCGGCCTGGGGCAGATAGTCTAAATGCAATGTAACAGACGCAGACTTACTCTCTGCAGCCTTTGTTGTTGTGCCTCCTCCCATATACTCTTGCTGTTTGCTGCTTCCATGAGCGGATGCTCTGTACCATGTCCCACTCTAACTTGCAGCCAGCTGAGTATGCACCAAAACCTCCACGAACTGTGAACTAAATAAACCTTTCCTTTCTTCATTTTGGTGTCAGGTATTTTTCCCAGCAAGGAGAGAAAAGTAACTGAGACACCATCTGGGAGAAAATCACTGCACATAGGTTGCCAGCAGACACTCACCTACCACCTTCGCTGTGACAGCAGGAACCAGGCAGAATTTGGGAAAATTCATTGCTCCTTCTGAGTCAATATGACACCAACCTTCTATCCATGAGAATCTCCTTTTCAAGCTTAGTTACTTTGCTGAAAAGGTTTATGTTCCAGAAGGCCAATGATGTGGCACTGACCCTCCCCACTGTGTGCCTGCCCTGGCCCAACAGGTCCCCTTATAAGCTGTTTCCCTTCAAGCTGTGGAGTAGCTCAAGATTTTCTGGTGGTATTGGGAGGAACCTAGGAGAACACATCACGAGGCTGGGAGGAGGCACACTCACTACAAAGAGTGGCCCTTCATGTCTCCCACACTGGGGAGCCAGGACCCTTCCCTGCAGGATTAGGGTTCCACCATGGGACACCACCTGTGCCCACACTTTCTAACTCTGCTATTTCGTGATCTGGTTGTTTTTTATGACTAAAGTTCACCCTGTGTAAGGTTGGGTTCATCCCATTGCCCAACAAACTTCACTCCCAATGCCTTGGATCTCTTTCCTGGGATGGTCTGAAGGAAAGCTTCAGGCCAGGCCCCTCACTCCTCCAGGCCATGGAAGAAGCCCAGGCCCACTCACCTTGCAGGTGTTCTTTGAGGACCTCTCTGTGAAGCAGAGGGCCAGCCATGAACCAGGCTTCTCCTAGAGCATCAGGCCCCAAGGGGATGCCACAAAGCCCAGAACTCTGGACCAGACCAGCCTGGGATTCTCTTGAGGCCAGCTTTCTATGTGTGTGATCACGGGAGGCTGCCCATAGCCCTTGCAGCCTCAGTTTCCTTGGGTGTGGGAGCCAGAGTCCACTGAAAGGACACTGTTCAGTGAGTGTGGACACACTTAGAAGGCACATACTGAAACAAGGCCCACAGCTGTTGCTACTGCTGAGTCCAATGCCTGCTATCACCTGAGCCAGCCCTGCTGTCTGCTGAGATAGGCCTCAACACAGCATCGTCCAGCAACTCCATTCCACGGTGTGCTGCAGCCAGAAGCTTTGTGTATCCTGCTCCAACCTGAAGGCTGAGTCCAAGGGCTGCCTTCTCCATTGAGGCTTTCTTGATTCTCAGAAGCAAAGCTAAGAGTCCCTATCCCAACTCCCTGGACACATCTGTTCTTCAGTTATGTATAATACCCTGTGTTTCTTTATTTGTTTATCAGATATTTATACAGAAACTACCTGGTGCCAATCCCTGTCCTGAATCCTGAGGGGTGAGTTCACCACAACAGACAAGCACTGAGGCACATGGAAGCCTACAGACCACTCCATGGACGCCAGGTATGGCAATTCCTCAGGCCCAGTGGCCATTCCAATCTGACGGGCCAGGCCCTTAGGGGAGATGGAGGCACTAGACTTTTCCAGGTGGATATTATCCAAGGCTTCCCTTGCTGCTCAAGCCACCTGTCACCATCTAGCATTTGGGAGCAGCTTTACAGGCGGCAGCCTGGTCCCTGGGGAACAACAGCTGAAGCAGGCCGTGGATGAGACTTGCTGACAGTCAGTGGAGCAAGTCTCTCCCAAGGGTTTCCTCTCCCCACAAGTTCTGCCATTTGCTGTAGAGCCAGGAAACAAAAGATAGGAAGTGTCCTAAGTGGCTAGAGTGTCACTGTCCCTAAAGCACTCTTTCAGCTCATGACCCTGTCAAGGTCCCGGTATAGCTAAAGACACAGAGGAAGCTGTAGCCTCTGTGGTGACCAGGAGGCAGGTACAAGTCACAGGCCAAAGCTGTCCACTTAGAGTACTCTGCCCACCAAGGCTTAGTTGGTGGGAGTGTGTTTGATTTAGGTGCATGTGTGAGTGAATGTGTAGCAGGTGTGTCAGAGAGTGTGTGTACATAGCAAGAGGAATGCATGTGAGGATGTGTGAGTGTGTAAGGATGACTGTGTGAGTAAATACGTGTGAGGGTGATAAAGCATGTGGTGAGGTATGTGTGTGGGTGTGAATGGATCTGTGAATGTGAGTGTGAGAGGGTGTGCATGCATGGGTGCGTGTGCAGCCAGGGCACGTGACGGCAGCATCTCTGTATTTCCAGGCTCATGAGGGTAAAATAGCACAGTGAGCAGCTTGGAGCCCTGCAACTCAGCACCCCCAGAGCAACTCAGCTGGGCCACAGAGATGCCTCAGAAAGCCACAATGGTAGCGGGGACATTACCCGGAACAAAGAGTTCTGTCACCACTGTTTCGGAAGCTGGGTGCTGCTCCAGAGCCTTGCCAAACTCTTTGTGTCAAGGGTCACATTGTACTCTCCACCTCACATGAAGCCTAGTGCACATCAGCAAGCCCTGCACACAGAATGAAGACAGGAAGGATGTTTCCATCTGGAAAGTCACTCGCACTGTGTAGGAAAGGAAGAGGCTCAGAGGTACGGATGTGTGTCTCTGGCAGAAAGCGCGCATGCAACCATCACTTAGTCATTTGCAAAACACATGATGCTCTGCAGGAACACCAGGCAGAGTCCTGTCTTCAAGGTGCACAGGCCCTGCTAGCAGAAAGGATGCAGGCTCTGGGAGGAGCAAGCACAAAGGGTGATATTCCGAGGGAAACCAGGTCCCACAGGACTTTGGCCAGGCTACAGGGCAGAAGCCAGCATTTGCAGGAACCCCCCAGTGGGAAGGTGTTTCCACTGTGGACTGGAACAACAGCACACAGAAGCCCAAGGGAGCTTGCCACCGAAATGGCCAGCAGAACATCCAAAAACCCCGCAGGCATCTTCACAGTGCCAGCCTCCCCCAGCCCCCCACTGACGGCAAGAGCAGCGGACGGCAATTGTGGGGGCTTCTCCTTAATGTCTTTATAGAGATGAGTTAATGCAAAGGCCTTCCAACATAAGCATGTTTTTCTGTTCCTTCTCTCTGACCTTGGCATTTTCTTTCTCCATTCCTGGCTCAGCGCTGTCCTGTGGCCAGGTTTGCCTCTCATTTGTCAATGTTATTATTGAATTTTCAAATGCCAGTAGTACACATAAATCAATGGCTTTCTTCTCCCTACTGGCATATCCCTGCCACATGTGGTCATTCATTTTTTTAATAAGTCCTTCTCTCCTTTCACCCATTTATAAAAATGCATCCTGCTCCCCCACCACCGTCCATCACTCGCTGAGCCCAGCTATTTGTTGCCCCTCAGTGCTTATTCATCAACGTTTTCAAAAGCAAAATCACTCTTCGCCTCCTGCTCTTATTGTGCCATCAATCTTGACCAGGGGATCAATAAACTTCGCTTTTGCAATTTTTTCCCCCCACTCGAGCTGACTCTTTCCAAAGTGCAGTCTTTTTATTTACATTTTTAACTGATCAGCAGCAGAGGGGGTACAGCCGTGTTGGGTCGGCAAAGGCTTTCATTTGCTCCCGAGGCAGCAATAACCATCCATGCATCGGTCATTTAACACGGTAACCCAGTGAAATTGATACTCGACTCTTCCCTGCCTAGGGTCCACTCACGTAAATCATCACCGAGGGAAACAAAAGCCAGCTGAGCAGCGTGTCTGGAGGCCGGCAGAGGCCGAGTGCCTCCTCATGCCATCTCAGTGGAGGACAGGCATGCCCTTGCAAGGGATTTCTTTACATTGTTTTATATTTGTTTGGGGAAAATTACAATAAAATATTCTGAATTGCTAAGAAACAGTTTAAAATGGGCAGGCATGTAAGACCAGGCTTGGCAAATGAGTCTGGGATCGGCAGGCTCACCAAGCCTCCTTGCGGCTGGCAGATGCACCTGCCAGGTGCTGATGCCTGAAAAGACTTGCGGCCACCCTGAATTTCCAAGCTCCAGGAGGCACTTGCCTAGGAAAGTTAGAGGGATTATTTCTTACCTTATTCTAAAAGCACCCCCTGAAGCACAGCTAAAATCACAGAGATTCAAACTCCCAATATTCAGTGCAGTTTGAAGTATCTTGTCAATTTTAGTTGTTGTTGTTGTTGTTGTTTTGTTTTTCATTGCTATTTAAACTATCTGAGCACATCAAGGCTACCAGGAATTATGGTTGACTGATCTGGCCCAGAAGCCTGAACGGTGGTCACCGAGAACTATAGAGGGCTGACAGTGTCTTCCCTCTCACCCCTAGTTTTCAGTTTAAAAGGCTGTGGGGAACCAGGGGGAAGGATTTCTACTCTGTGTATGCCTAATCTATCTATGGTGTTTTATATAAAACTATCATATTGCCTCTTGCAACAACTTGCTAGGTAAGTTCTGTTTCCCTGTTTCAAGGATGGGTAAGTTGGCACACCCAGGTGAAGCTCCTTGCCTGCACTGTAAGATTCAAACACAGCATGCTCTCTGTTTCGGTCACTCAAAGGCTGACCTTTCACACACCAGACCCTAACTTCAGCCCTTGGGAATCAAGCAACCTGGACCAAGGAGGTGCCAAGGATGCACCATGGGGCATCTGCATCTGGTGTGCTACAGTCTTCTTTTCTACACTTGAGCCACCATGACTTTGCCCAGGGTTTGGTAATAAGGCA
Source organism: Ctenomys sociabilis (assembly GCA_004027165.1). Taxonomy (NCBI): domain Eukaryota; kingdom Metazoa; phylum Chordata; class Mammalia; order Rodentia; family Ctenomyidae; genus Ctenomys; species Ctenomys sociabilis. The sequence continues at coordinate 21,659 of PVKA01023101.1, read as the reverse complement.
TGTTCAAGGACAAAGAGGCCAAGCACTTGCGAGGATCTGTTGCCAAGGGCCCTAAAAGCTAAAGGAAGAAGCGGTGTCCACTCCCCACACAGGGCAAAGTAGCCATCACTCTGGAGGTAACTTCCTCTTTCTGAGCCTCGGGCACCTCACCTCTAAAATTCAAGAAGGGCCTCTAAGTTGCCTGTGCTCTCTCTCTCAGATGTGCAGTCACCACCATGCACTTAGGCTTTCTACTGGCATTTTCAATATGTCAATAGCCTGGCGTACTCAGTGTTCATCGGTGTGACTTGACTGGAAAGAAAGGAAGTCCTGACTGCCCCCAAATCTGGGGGGACCTGTGGAAATCAAGGTAAAAATATATATGCAAGAGGAGTTGGCAAACAAGTGCTAAAGCACTCCTCTTTAATCTCCTCTTCAATCTCCTCAGCTACAACCAGAAGGTTATAGGATTTGATTAAAACACAGATGTACACCCCCTGTTAGATTTTTTTTTATTTCACTGAGAAGTAAAGTTTCAAAATAAAAATAGGAAGTAAAAAACAAATTTGAGGCCTAACACAGTGTTGTCAACTTCTTATTTCTCCCCAACAAAGGCATTAAAAGTGATTTTATTGTCACTATTATATCACAAAGAAAAGGCATTTTAATTCCCCAAAGCAGCTACCAGGGATGGCCATAGGTCCACAGGCTCCTGCTGGGAGCGACTGAAACAGCTCCCTAAGCAAGTTCTGCTCCCTCCAGGAGACATCACAGAGCAACTTGCTTGTATGCACAGCATGAGCTCTGTAATGGAACATACGCACACTGTCCTGTGGCTAATTTTTATTCCTAAGTGTGCAGGTCGTTGTCCTTTCAATGACACTGTACACTCCTGAAATGCTGGGATCAGATCTTACTGTGGGTCTTCATGCACCACCTAGGATCACTGTTACCATCTGGTGGTCCTAGTTGAGACTAGAAGGTAAACCCTTCTAAACTCAGAGAAGACGCTGAGCATGAGCGGAAGGAGCAGGGTCGTGCTGGAGGTCACAGCAGAGGAAGTAGCAAGAAGTGCAGAAAGCCAGGTCCTGAGGCCTGGGTATAGCCCCTGGGAGACTTGGGCAAATGGATCCTGGTCCCCCCGGACCCAACAGGGTAGCAAGTTAGGAACCCAGGGAAAACAGAAGCCCAGCAGAAAATTCTAGAAACAGCACTGCCTATTCCTTGCTCGCCTCGAGAGAGTAAAACAGTAGAGACTCTTGCTCTATCAAGAGCAAGCCCCCCATGGCAGAGCTTGGTGCACACCAGGGAGGAGGCTGGCGTGTAGGTCTGTGCCCCTGTCAGTTAATCCCAGGAAAGACCCCAGAAGCACTGGTACATGGTGCAGCCTAAACACAGGCCAAGCTGTCAGTCTGGGGACTGCTTTAGTCCTGGGTGACAGGCTTATGTAACTTCAACTGTTTTGCTAATCAGCCAGAAATAAACAATGAGTGACTGGTCATTTTTAAAAGCCAGCTTCACTGCAAGGGGAAGGGAGAGGAAGCCAAGGGCTGATGGAGGAAGTGCCTGCCAAGATAATAAATACAAACCCAAATCTCCAACATTTTGTGGTTTGACACTTAATTGATTAACTAATTTGAGGCAATAAGATTTAGTGTTCCTGCAGATTAGTGTCGAAGGGGTAATTATAGCTCCGGCTCCCGTCACCATCACCAAAGCAAGGCAGCTGCAGCTCTGCACAGGCCAAACCTGCATTAAGGCCCATGTATTACAGCCCATGGATACAAAAGGGTTTTTGGAACACGACCCTTTCCAGCTCTACGTACTGGGATTGCTCTGGAAAGGTCATTTGGTGCCTTATCAGCATAGACAAAATCCCCTGCCTGTAATGTATGTGTTTATTCTCAAATTAAATATATTAATGTATTATTTGTTCTTTAAATGTCATGGAATAGATAGTGAGCTTAGTCCTCCTGGCAGACCTTTGAAGCTTAAAGAGTAATGTAATAATAGTACATTAATCCATAGGCCATGCAGTCATCTCTCTCCGGAGGCCCTGCCTCCAGGACGTGCTCTGAAGTGCTGGGCTTCCTGCACAGCATCACGGGAGTCCACTTCTTCAACAATAGGAGGCTCCACGGAGGGAGACCTGCTGAAGCCAAGGAAAAGCATGAGCCCTCTCTCCGGTGGAAATAGCCTGCTATGGGCATGAAGATAGACAATAGCCTACATGGCCCAGAATTAAGAATAACTTCAGGGGAATTGGAAAAGGAGTCTGAATGCAACAGGACCCTATTTTTTTTTGCCAGTCTCTTCTGGCCAAATGTTCACAGGAAGTGGGACTGAATGTGCTGTGTGACCCTTCTCTGAGCAATCAGCCAGAAGGGAGTCAATGCCATCTGCAGTCTTAATCAAATACACACAGCAGCGAGGTGGGGCCTGCAGCCTGGGTACAACCAGCCCCTCCAGTTGAGAAGTGTAAGTGGGAGGGAAGCTGAAGGAAGGCCCCTCCAACCCTAGCCAGTGAGAAGGCAAACCTGTGCGGGTGTTACAGAAGTAGATTCACCTCCCTTCCTGCCCTGCCCTGCTCCTCCTAGTTCCGGCTTTTGTGGGTCCTCAGCGTACCCCTGCTTCTGCTGATCCTAGCCTGATGTCCTCCATCGTCGGCTTCCAGGTCCAGTCCTGGGTTGTCTGCTCGCGCACTGTGAGTGACCCAGCTGAGCACTGTCCCCACCTCCACTTCTTTGGTTTATACGGCAGCCTTCTCCATAACAAGAGGATGACTAAGCTGGGGTGCCCCAGAACCTGATTCTGGAGGGATTAGTTATTATAAGGTGTCTTCTGATATACCCATAAGGGACTCAGGAAGGCAGAACTGGACAGATAAAAAGGAGTTGGCCCGAAATTAAGGCTCCAACCAGTCCTGAACTCTGGTTCTCCCAAAAGCTCTTGATAGTTGTCACAGACCCAGGCAAGCGGCTGGGCTTTGTTTCCCTGCACTAGTCAATCACTGGTCACTCTCCTGGGAAAGGAGTGTGTTCCCAGCAGCCAGGGACAGCTTCACTGGCTCCCAGGAATGGCTCTGCCTGGGAGAAGCAGCCCAGCGCTAGTTGCAGCGGTCCTCTTGGGTCTTTCCTCACTGCTTAGCCTTTCCGGAGAAATTAACCTCCACATTAGACTCACCAGCAGTTCTGGCCTTCTGCTGCCCTCTAGTGGCTACTAGTACACCTACCCCCCCCCAACCGGGAAGGCCCCTCCCGGCCCTGTGCCAGGGCGTGGGTCTCTGTTGACCAGTGCTTCACGCAAAAGCTGTTCTTCCAACAAAGTCAACGCTAGAAAGATGCTGAAAAGTCTCCAGCACTGAAAAGCAGCCTGTCTGTGCTATTTTCTTCCACCCTATCAAGGCAACTGAATTTGACCATGAGGCATTGGTTTATCTTAGCCTTGCAAGCATTGGGGTCTCTAGGAAGTTCTTGATTAAAATAAGACAGCTTTAGGACAGGCATTACTGTATCATTCACTATTGAATAGCTCAGTAGGTTTTAGTCACAGCAAGACCTTTTTGGCTACAAAATATGAGATACAAAAGCAGAAATAAATATATTCACACACCTGTACAGCCGAGCGTGTCACCACATTGGTGAAATTGCAGACCCCAGGGGACACCAGGTTTTCAGGAGAAGGGAGGCAAAATGAAGAGAACACAAGGTTCTAGGCTTACTGAGCCTCACTTCAAGTCCTTCCTCTGCCACTTACTATGGCACATGGCTGAATGGATTTCTCACCTACTCAATGATTGCTTTCTGCACCTGTAGAATACAATAATGCCTCTGTGACATGTTGTTTGTAAGAAATGTGATTCGCTGTGTATGCCAAAGGCCCAGTGCAAGGCACCGTGTTCTTCAGCAGCTTGTGACTATCAGGTATCAATGCTAAGGTATTTTTGCCAGTGAGCCCCAAATGTCCTTCCCCTAAACACCAGGACAGTGGTGAAAGCTCATCAGATTTCAACCTGTCACACCAACTGTTCTCTGGACCATGTTGGCCCTCCAGCAAGGAGAAGGAGTTTTTCTACAGCAGTTACTAAAATTCATGAAGCCCAGGCAAGTTTGAAGATTAATGAGTAGAAAGATGCACACTTCACTGTAAACCTCATTGTACCCATCTGTGCTCACGAAGTTGCCTCTACATAGCAGGACATGCTTGGGGTATGTTGAGAGCTCCTGTCAACAAGATGTGTGTCAGGAGGAAGTGAGCTGGTATGCTGGCCCCTCCAAGCCCCTGGGTCATGCTGCATCACACCTGTAAGCCCAGCACTCTGGGAGGCGGAAGCAGGAGATCACAAGTTTGAGATTAGACCTTGGCAACTTAGGTGATTCCATCTCAAAATAAACATCAGAATGCCTTGGGATGGAGCTCTGATGCAGAGCAAGCACAGGGCCTTGCTTCACCCCACATGCCAAACTAACAAAACCCAAAAATGTCCTGATGCTTCTACTGCAATGACTTCTGCCTCCAAACAGGACACTTGTCTGCATAGGAAGCACATGAACAGGAGACGGAATCTGATTTTTGCTCATTTATGTGATTTTTCTTTTACAATATTGGAAAGTCAACTCAGAACCTGCACATTGAACTATATTTCTACCACACACACACACACACACACACACACACACAGAGGAGTGCGTATGTTTTAATTTTTTGGTATTTCAGAGAGAGTCTTGCTAAGTCACTGAGTTCCCAAGCTGGGCTCAAACTCGAGATCCTCATGCTCAGCCTCCCAGAGTGCTAGGATTACAAATGCATGCCACTGCACCTGGATGTCAAAGTTTTAAAGTGTATGGGTTGCTTCCAATCTGTAATGATCTCAGAACAGGGAAAGTCAAGGATGGAGTGAGATCCCACAGAGTAGTTGCCAACATCACTGAGCACTCATGGGATTGCCAAAGCCCACCAAGTCACTGTGACATAACACCTCTACAGAGGACAGGATAGCAAAGAAATGTATTTCCCCTCATAAATAATCTGTACAAACTCTGGCAAATAAAATTATAATTCACCTGGGAATATATATTCATATTATATATATATAAATATATATATATATCATATATATATATATATAATTATTTTGCTCAGTGTGGTGGAGACTTCGTTCATAAATGCAACTTGTTCTTTTCAGAACAAGTTGGTAAGCAGAGGCACCGCTGTATTTATGTAATGCTAACAGATACTAGGAGCACAGGCAAAAATCAGGAGGCAAGAAAAAAAAAAAATCACAGAAAACTAAAATATGTTCCACAAAATCAGTTTCAGTATGATTATCTCAGGTCTTCAATATAAATATTAGAAAGAAAAGTTTAGCAGGAAACAAAATTAAAATGATAAGAAAAGAAACTCACAGTTTACATGTGTGTGTGTGTCCCAGCTGTGGGAACTCCATGGCAGAATAGGTCTCTCAGGGTCAGCTCACATGGCTACAAGGGGTCCTTGGAGCATCTTAGCTTTGCCTCTCTGTGAAAGAAGTGTCACATGGTGATTTTGAGACAATATGAGAAACTCTTTGTTTAAGTAGAAATGAAAGTAATTTACTTTGAAATTATATTCATGGGGAATGTTTAGTTTTTCTTTTTAAATTCATACACAAAAGAAAAACAATCTTCAGTCCTCATAAAAACCTACAGGTATAAAATATCCAAAACTAGAAATGTGTGTGTGTGTGTGTGTGTGTGTGTGTGTGTGTGTATGTGTGTGTGTGTGTGTGTCTAAGAGAGAAAGAGAGAGGAAATGGAAGGGAGAGAGAGAGAGACCGAGAGATCCCCAAGAGTACAATTCTTATCAACCAGATGGAAATCTCTGGATTTTAAATGCACATTTAGCAGAGAAAAGCAGAAACAAGGACCCGCTGATCTTACATCTGCCTTGGGGCCCACTCTATGGTCATCAAGATCCTCCTTGGGATTCCCTAGCATAAGCGGTCATATGGGCAGAACATTCACAGAACACACCGTGAGCCAAGACACAAGCCGCTTCACTCACTGAACTGATAGACGCCAAGAGCCCGGCTCCTGTGTTGGCCTTCCTGTGGGCCCTCCTGGTAGTCTCCTGTGTCCTATTGTTTTTTTCTTTGTTTGTTTATTTTTGTTTTTGTTTTCTTTTTCCCATGATCAGTGGAGATCAGGGACAAATGCAAAGCCCATTGCGAGCAACCATGTTGAAAGGCACTGTGTTCCCAGACTATTTCCCTTTCTGTACAGCCAACATGGAGGTCACGGGAAGCAGAAAAGCATTGTCTCTGGAGCAGGACCACTCTTGTCTTGAGAGTGTCTGCCCATGTCTCTCAACTTGCCCATGGCCACAGTGGTGGGGACTTCAGAGGCCTGACTGGACTTCAGTGGAGGCAAGCCAACTGGAAAGTGGGCCTTTCACAAAAATAATACAATAAAGAACAAGGCAGCATGAGAAGGAAAGCCATGGCAGCATTTTCTTTTTTCCCTTTAGCAGACCCCTCTGAAACCTTAGTCCCTGCATAACAACAGACTCCAGGGTACCCTAAAGCAAGATTCTCAGCCCAATCACACTGCCAGTGGGGCCCACAAAAGAGCTGCTCAGACCAGCAAGGTAGCGGGCAGCACTGACAGAGTACTTGCTGGGGGATGGCACAAGGGCAGGGAAGTCCTACCCTGTACAGCCCTGATGCATGGAACCATAAAGGTCATGGGGAAAACAGGCTCGGATCTTTTCCCTCAGTTTCTGTAATGGTATTAGCAACGACTCTTTCTTACTCAATCACACTCCCAAAGGATTTTCAATAAACTTTTTATGTGCCATAACTGTTACATTAAATAAAGCTGAAAGTATTGAGTAAACCGACTGTAAATCACTTTAGATGCCTTGGAATTACATTAAGTGTGAGAATTATGGATCTTTTGCTGCTTGCAGAAACAGAGAAACGACAGAGCCAGGGATTTTTATGCTGCCAGCCTTTTGAAGATTTTTTAAATTATTTCTTTATGCTCCAAGACAGCCATCTCTTGTAAATGACTTGTTCAGGGGCAAACTAGGGGTAGGGAGGAGATGCAAAGGCAAGAGATGGGAGTGGGAAGCAAAAGACACTGCAACAAAGTGGAAGGCAGAGCACTAGATCTTCTCTCCTCTTTAGTCTTAGTTACCATGGGTTTAAACTTTTCTAAAAAAATTCCAAGTGTTTTCACTTTCAAATAATCGATAAGGGATGCAATTCAGAGTTCTCGCATGTGTGACCACGTCCATTTCCAATTCTTCGGTGTTCAACTCTTAGCAGCAGTTATTTTTGTGACACTGAAAGCCCCATTTCTTTGGTATTTGTGTTCAACAGTCTTCCTGAGGCCTTCACAAGGTCACGCTTGTGTTTTAAGTGGAACTGTCAGGCAGCTAAAAATGAAGGAAGTTTGGAAAGACTGTTGATAAAAACGGAAATCTCTCGGACTGATCCTCCCCAGTACCTCCTTTGATGTCAAAGCAGGTTGATTTTGTTTGGGAATTTAAAAAAAAAAAAAAAAAAAAAAAAAAAAAAGGCTGCTTTCCAAACAGCCAGAATGGTTTCTCTCATTGACCACTTCCAGCAACAAAATTACAATGAGGGCCTGGTGACATCAAGGACTACTGCCATAATAATCAAAATGATGTCGGGAACGTAGCGTCTGCTTCCTTTCAGGAAGAGCAGAGGCTAAAAGAAGTCATGCTCCTTCCAGCCCAGACTGGGTGTGGCTGGTGAATAATTCACAGAAATTCACAGAAAGGTTAGAGGAGAGGTAGTGGAGACTGGAGCACCCCAGACCTTACAGAGGGCACTGGGTCTTGAGGCTGTCCTCTGACCCATCCACCCTGAGTGTAGGACCCTGAGGGGGTTACTTCCTATGAGCTGGGGACCTCGGCTACGGAGCTGGGGCTGGGTGGCCTGGAAAGTCATTCCTAGTTGTATGCAGATTCTGTGGACACTTTCACCTTGCTTTGCCATCTCTAAATAGCAGATTAAGGCTAACAGAGTCTAGGCACATGGAGGCCTTCAGGCTTCCATCTCTACAAAGTCCAGAGAAGGGCCTTCTCTAGAGAATGTTGTCTGCTGCTTAACTCCATTCTTGTTTAAACAGCTCCATCTTTGAGAGGCTTGGCGGGAAATCGTGCAACCGTTCATGAAACCCCGGGGGCTAGTCAGCTCCAGGGAGCACACTCATCCAGTGGGTTTGACTTGCTCGCTGCTCCTCTGCAGCCCTGCGCTCCAGGGAGGCCAGGGACCCCCATAGGTCATCCTGAGCAGCCCAGAAGCCCAGCGCCAGGTTTTTCCTACTGTCCCCAGGTGGTTCTCAAAGCAACACACTTAACTGCCACATGGTGACTTCAGAAGAGAGTGGACATGTGTCTTCAAATTTCAGTAGGGAGATAAATGAATAAATAAGAACCAAGTGATGATGAATCCTGAAGCAGGGTGGACGCTGAGGAAAAGCCCAACACTATGAACACCCCTCAGCTCTGCTCCCCACACAGGTATGGAGACAGAGTACGTGGACCCTCAGCGGCTGGGCAGGTAGCCTGGGTAGCTACCTCAACCCTCAGGGGTACACGGTGAGTGGAACCCCACATTCTGGGGGGTCAGTTTAACAAGAGCTGAGACCCTCACTCCCAGGGGATCAGATGGGTGACCCTCTTGCGCTCCTCAGAGTTCTGTCTACATCTAGGACACGTCTCTCTTTCTGGAAAGCCACTTCCTGTATTCCTTTGTGCACCCCTGATGAGCCTTATAATCGTAATCACATTTAACATTCAGATCTCAATTTACACAAATCATGCAATAATTATGAATTCTCTAAGGGGAAGCACAGCTGCAGGTATCTGCACTTCCAACCGGAGCTGAGTGCACTCCCAAACTACCTGACTTCCCTGAAGGAAAGACCAGCCATGCCCTGCCCCTGCAGAAAGCCCAGGCAAGCCTCTCTCCCTCACTGAGGCATGTGCTGAGGTGGAACTCAGTCTCAGGAAAGGCTCCCAGAGGCTGCCTTTCTGTTTTGCTGATCTTGTAAATCTCCGGATTCAAAGTGTTCTGTGCCTGTCTTAGCAACTTCGAGATGATGCCCAGATTTTTGGCCGCAGGAACACATTAACCTCTGAATACTCCAGCAGGCCTCCTGCGAAGGGCATCTGGCTGGTACTGCAGGGCCCTGGTAACTGCGTGCCCAGCTTGGAAGTGACACAGAGCTGTGGGACGATAAGGAGAAACTGCTGAAGGCAAATCACCTGGGCTTTATTATGCTGACCCTAAAAACTAATTAGCATGACCTATGAAACCACACTGAGAGAAGGGGGGTTCCCCAGAAGGAAACCATAACCTACCTTGATGTTCTTCTTACAAAAAGGCTGGGGGCAGGGGTTCAGGCAAATGAAAGCACTGATACTAAAATATATACCACACTGAGACTGAGGAGAGAGCTTGGTCATCCAAGTGCATTCCTGGCAAGTGCAAGAACCCAGGTTTGATCCCTGGTGCCATATGCAGTGCCGGTCCAGTACCTAGCTGTCACCAAAACCGGGTGTGGTGGCATTTGCTGGTAATCCCAGCACTGGGGAGGCTGAGACAGGAGGACAACTGTGAGTCCTAGCTGTACAGTGAGACTCCCTACCAAATAAAGATTTTTTTTAAAACAGAACAAATAAATAAATAAACACCACACCAGAAGCCAAGAGGAGGGAGCGCTGGGTAAACATCAAGGTCCAATACCTATTGCCCCCTTCTCTCCAAAGTCTGTCCTTGTCTCTGCCTAGGGCTCCAGGGAAGCCAGCTGACCACATGCACACAGGGCACCATGCCCGACATTGCGTGTAGGTGCAGGCCTTTCCTCAGACCATAGCAGGCTTGACAGGCTCCTGTATGCACTTGAGTGTCCCTGAGAGTCCTCAGCTCTGCACTGCAGGCCTCTTGGACTGGCCAAGCCACCAAGAAACCTACCATGTTATCTCAAATTAGCTTCACTTTGAGATGGGCACAGCAGAAAATAAATTGCATTTGCTCAATTACATTTGCTCTAGCAGCCCCAATAATATGCACAGACAAGCAGGAACGTAATTGTTAACAAGTAAATAGATGTGTAATATTTGTTAGTTTGTTTACAGTACTGGAGGTTGGACCCCAGGCCTGGGGAACTGAGATACCTCCTAGTTCTTTTTATGTTACATTTTTGAGACAAGGTTTTTGTGCATGGCCCAAAATTCCTTTGAATTTGCAATTTCCCTGTCCTGGCCTCCTAGAGTGCTCAGAGTGTAGACATCCACAGAAAGTATCAATAGAAAGTATCCTCGCAGACTGGCTTCCCTCTCAGCCCCCGGACTAGCAGCGACAGAGCACCCTTCAGTGACACAAACAGCTAGCTGCAGCACGAGTGCAGAGGTTTGCCGTCACTAGAGCAGAGTGTCCTCATGACTCAGCGAGCTTTGGCTGTGGATTCAAGGCAGAGCTACTTGCGGATTACTTATTCCTAAAGCTCCTGGATGCTGGGTGTGGGAGGAGGCTGTACTTTGTTCCAAGAAGCAGGGAAACTGCATTTGGCGTCCAGCTGTGAGGCAGGAGCAGCCTGGCTCTCGGTGGCCACAGGCCTCCTCCAAAGAGAGAAACTGCCCTCCAGAGCAGGGGGAGCAAGTTGGCACTGCCTGCAGCTCAGAATGTCTTCCTCCGGACAGTTCCAGAGCCTTCCCAGCCTCAGTGTCATCACAAGCCTTGGGGAACCGAACACACACGTCTCAGAGAAAAAAGCTCAGCTCTCCAGGTTCCTCTACCTTCCTCCTCCTCCTCCTCCTCCTCCTCCCAGTCCTGGGGATTGAACACTAAACCTTGACACTAAACCACCCCACACTCTCTCTAGTCCATTTATTTTGGGGGACTGGGTCTTCCTCCATTGCCCAGGCTGGGTTCAAACATGTGATCCTCCTGTTTCAGCCTCCCAGAATGCCTGGACTACTACCTCACCTGGCCCCTGCTCCTTCCTGCAAGCACCATAAGTGCCTATGTTCATCAGCTTGAACTGCCCTAACTAAGCACCACACTAGGTAGGGGCTACAAGCAACACTCACTTCACACAGCTTGGAGGTTCCAGGTCTGCGCTCGAGGTACCCTTCGACTCACTCCCTCACTCCCTCTCTCTCTTTCTCTCTTCTCTTCCTATGAGGGTGTAGTGGTATACACTTGTGAAACTGGCTTCTTGGGAGGCTGAAGCAGGAGGATCACAAGTTCTAGGCCAGCCTAGACAACTTACTGAGACAGTGTCTTAAAATTTTTTAAAAAATAAAAGAATTAGAGATGGAGAATAGCTCAGTAGTTGAACAGCCATCTACTGTGTGTGAATTCCAGGGTTCCAATTCCAAAAACTGACAAAAGAAAAACAAAATACAAACTTAGGTTTACAGCAAAGCTTTATGGGATTGGGAGCCTACATTTGGGACCTCACTGAACCTTGAGAACCTTCTCCAAATACTGGGTTTTAGGGGCTTGGGTGGTCCAGGCACAAATCAGTTCACAATGAGACAAAGTCACCCCAGCCCCAGCAGTTCACAGACCCACAGGGCCAGGGGCCAGAGCCTGGGGTCCCAGCGCCGCACCCCAGCTTGCACTTTGCCCAGCCCAGGTGCTGTGGGGCTTCATATGGCTCAGACAGGAGGGCTGGCCAGCCTGTCCTCTGCATCCCCCCTGCTCTGCTCGTGCCTTGCCTGTGGGTGACTTCCGCACTGGGATCACGGGCCCAGTGGTGTGACCGCTGATAATTTATTTAGTTCTGCTAAGTGTTCCCCTCCCTGGGAGGGCAGAGTGAGCCGAGAAGGAGATGGGCCGCTGTCTGCGAAAAGCCGACTCATAAATGTTCAGGTAGGTTCCTTTTTCTGTGAGCTAAGCAGCTTTCCCAGCCAAAAAAATAATCACGCCGCAAGCATCTCCCGGGTCTTGAGAGAGCAGACGTATTTTATCTCTCCTCAGTGACGGCCGGGAGCAGTTAATGCTCTTGCATTTTAAGCTTGAATAGATTTCTGTCCAAGGCAGCTATAGTTTGTTGCTCCTCCTGTAAAGGTCTTTGTGGCCTTAGCAAACAAAAGATGCTGCTTCAAGCAGGATAAGCTGCTTCAGTCTCCAGACAATTTACTCTCTGTGGAAGACACTACTGTGTGACTGTACAGAGGGCCTCCAGCGACCTTCGCCTTTGTCCTCCCTTGCCCCACATTCATGCTGACCAATAAAATACAAAGGGAACTCTGGAAAGGGCAGAGCATTTTTAATAAACAGAACCTTCCAAGGTAAAGGCCTGCTACTCTGATCCACACTAATTGCCTCTGAATATGGTCAGGATGCTTGGTACCACAGCAACCCTCTTGTAACCATGAAACAAGAAAAAAAAATCTGTAATGTTTTCAACATGGTAGAGTAGATAGATGGAATAAAAATAGATTTGTACTGATAAATTCAAACTCTTGAATCAGGTATGAGGCAGTTATCTTCAAAAGCCCTTGGCAAGTGCATAACAAATGTTTGTCATAAAGCCATTGTTAAATATGATTGGGGGGGCAGCTACATACCTCAGAAGACTAAGCGCTTGCTTTGGCAAGTACAGGGACAAGGATTCCATCCCCATCCTGCAAGCCACGCTGGCCCCGCCTCCCCGGGCTCACTGAGCCTGGGACTGAGTCCCGGGCATAATAGCACTAATCTGTAATATCCAAGCGCTGGGGAAGCTTGAACTAGGAGGATCACTACGAGTCTGAGCTGCATAGTGAAACCCTGTACCAATACATAAACGAAAAGGGGAAAGAATAAAATAACATTACTTGAGTTCCTTGCAGTCAAAAATTCCTCTCCAATTTATACACTAGTTAATTTTTTAAATAATTGTATTGAGAAAGAAATAGTAATGAGACAGTTTCAAAGCCAATTAGTAGGATGGTTTCAATAATAAATACAGTACATATTGTTGTCTTAGTGGTTATTCTTTGTACAAGATGCAGACATGATATCCTGCCCACAAACACCATTAGAACAAGTCTTTTCACTCATTGAATTAAGAGAATGTAGCTGTATAGCTATCCTACCTATTTTGAATATGCAGATACAAAATAATCATTCATTTGCATATATCTTTTTATTTACTTTTGTCTGAGAAGGGTATTCTAGACAAATTGTCATTGAAATATTGTAGGTTCATAAATTCAGCAAAATATTCCAATATAGTCAGTCCAGTAATACATATTTTTACACAGAAATTTAGAAATCTAACCATACACAGCATTGTAGCAGAACAGTCCTATGACTTTTTTCCTTCTCTCTTTTTTTCACTTATTACCCTTTTTTTAATAAACATTTACTTGAGAGACAGTATGGCAATAATTGATATGTCATGGCAAACACTACATATTTAGAAGATCAGAATGGCAGGCATTCTAAGCATGAGCCTACTATTAAGCAATGCTATCTTCAGTGCAGTTGCTTAGTTCACAGGTATCAGCATATATAGCTAGTCAGGGTGAAAATCCTACCAATTAACTGCTAGTTTCAAAAACCTGCTGATGTTTCTCAGCATCATTGCCTTACCCATCTAGTGCATATAAATGTATGACTTTGCTCCTGTCATGTTTCCTAGTTTTTCTCCTTGTCCTCTCCTCATTATGTAATCCTCAAGTTCTTGCTTTCCTTTTAATTATGTTATACATTTCTATTTGTATTTATTCTTTTGAGATCTTATCCTAGGGAGACTATATGATATTTACACATGTGGGTCTGGTTTATTTCACTTATGAGTATACCTTCAAGTGGCACCCACTTAAATATAAATGCTTCAAGTTTATCATTCTTTATAGCTGAGTAACACTCCATTGTATAAAAATACCACAACTTTTTCATCCATTCCTCAGGTGGTGAGCATCTTGGTTGTTTCCAAGATTTGGCTATCACAAATTGTGCTGCTGTGGACATAGGTACACATATATCACTATGATATGACATCTTTAGTTCCTCCAGAAAAGTTCCCAGTAGGAGGATAGCTGGCTTGAATGGGATTTCCAGTCCTAGCTTTCAAAGGAGCTCCACACTGATTTCCATAATGGTTTAACCAGTCTACATTCCTACCAGCAGTGGAGAAGGGTTTCTTTTTCCCCACAGCCTCTCCAACTTTTGTTGTTAGTTGATTTTTTTATAACCATTCTTTGTAGGGTGAGATGGTATCTCAGTGTTGTTTTTATTTACATTTCATGCATGGCTAGTGATGTGGGCATTTTTTCATACATTTCTTTGCTTCTTTAATTTCATTCTCTGTGAAGTGTCTGTTCATCTCAGATGCCCATTTCTGGACTGCATCTTTAAATTTAGGGGTCCTAATATATTTTAGTTGTTTATAAATTCTAGAGAGCAGACCTTTGTCTGAGTGCTTTTTAGTTAAGACTTTTTCCACATTTGTGGGTTGTCTTTTCATTTTGTTGGTAATTTCTTTTGATGTGCAAAAACTTCTCAATAAGAGGAGGTTCCAGTTGTTAATTCTTTCAAATATTACCTGTATGACTTGATTTGTGCTCATGTACTCTTTCCCTACCCTTATGTCTTCAAGAGTTCCTCCTACTTTTTCTTCCAGGAGATTCAGTGTTTTTGTTTTAACGTTTAGATCTTTATTCCATTTTGACTTTAGCTTAGTACATGGTGATAGACCTGGGTCAAGTTTTAGTTTTCAGCATGTAGAGAGCCAGTTCTTCCAGCACTAATTGTAAAAAGGACTATCTTTCTTCCAGTAAGCATGTTTGGACCCTTTGTCAAAGATCAAATTGCTGAGTGTGTTCAGAGAGGCTTCTGCATCTTCATATCTATTCCATTGATCTTCAGGTCTGTTTTGTTGCCAGTACCATGCTGATTTTATCACAGTAGCTTTGAAGTATAATTTCAAGTCAGGAATTGTGATGCCTCCTGCCTTGTCTTCGTTGGCCAGGATTGCCTTTGCTATTCTAGGCTTTTCTGGTTCTAAATAAATTTTAGGAATGATTTCTCTAGGTCTATGAGGTATGTTGGTGGTAGTTTGATAGGGATCGCATTAAATCTATACAGAAATTTTGGGAGTATACACTAGTTTATAGGACTGATAATATTGCCAGGTAGAATTCACCTGAATCTTTTTTTTTTTTTAAATCCCTTCAGATAGATTCTTTAGATGTTGAGTCTAACGGCAGTAGTTGCCAAGCACACCATGAGACATAGAAATCAGGATTGTGTCCTGGCCCACCCATCTGCACCTCTAATTCACATATTAACACATCAGAAGAGTTCTCCCTCATGGGGTCACTGTGTGATGCCATCGACACAATTCTTGTGTTAACTACACTTGGGATGAAGTTGCCCCTCACCTGGAGGAGGCTCTCAAAACCCCCTGAAGGCCTTGTTGCCACCTACACTGCAAGGTGGTCACTAAGGTTGTCGTGCTCTCACACTGGCATGGATCCTGGATGCAATTTTGGCTTGGTTGTTCCAATTTTATAAAGAATTGTCACTCCCTTTTGAGGTTGAAGTTTCTAAATATCAGACAATTATCACCATTGTCCCATGGGGCTCCAGAAGAAGAAACTCAGTCTAAATGGTGTTTCCAATGGTGTTTTCTTTTTGACTGAGCAGGGTAGACCCCTTCTCTTATAGCTGGACTGAGAGTCTTCAACTTAATTTTATCCCAGAGCTGGCTCTGAGGGACAGGGTACAGTAACATCACCATGGGGAAACTGCTGGCCCATGTCTTTGTTTGGAGGGTCAGCAAGGACATCTCTCAGCAAGAGGATGTAGAGACTCATATTTCTCTGTGGTGATACAACTCTGAACACACTGACTCCAGAATGTCTTGGGTAACACTCTCATGCAAAGAGACACCTACATGCAGCTAATTAGATTAGCTATGACTCTGATTGTCACCAATACTTTTCACATTCGCCTCTGTGTGTTAAAACTCCAAAAACTCATTCTCATGGCAGGACCTGGGACCCCAAGTCTAGAAATGACCACAGTGCCCATGCCTCTGGTTCCAGCCATCACCGGGATCCCTTTGAAAAGTCTTACTAGATATGAGCTGCCAGGGCTGATGAGATAGCTCAGCAGACTAAGAGCCTGCTTAGGCAACAGCACCATATGTTTCCCCCAATCCTCCACTTGCCCAGATACACTAAGCCAGCCACTGAGTCCAAGCATGGTGGCTCACACCTGTAATCCTAATGCTGGGGAGGCTGAAAACAGGAGAAGCTGTGTAGGTAGACCCTGTACAAACACATTGAAAGAAAGAAAGAAAGAAAGAAAGAAAGAAAGAAAGAAAGAAAGAAAGAAAGGAAATGAGCTCCCAGAAGCAGTGAGTCATGTCGCCACTTACTTCTTGCTGCCAGATGCCTCCCTCTCCAGGAGGAAGTCCTCCTCACCTGTGCCTTCCATGTTCCAGGACACCCTCATTCCCAGAGCTCATCCAAACCCCTCTGTTAATCTCCCACACTTCTCTCCCATCCCTGCTTTGCCCCACCACTTTCTGGATGCATTGCATAAAGAACATGAAGACTGACCAAAACCACCAGATAGCATCTCTGAAGGATCAAATTTCTGAGTAGGTTCAGGAAGGTAACTTGATGACAGAAGAAAGTTTCTGTAGGTGTGACAAAGGCTCTGTGTTTTCAGAACAAATAAATGTTGCTTAAGCAGTTCCACCAGAGGCAAGCTTCTCAAGTAATTAGTGATCCTCATGGCCACTACTCCAGAAGAGCAAGACCTTTCCCTGAATCTTTTTTAGTGAATATGAATAGAAGCAATACTGATTAAGTAATCCAAATACAGCCTCAGTCTCTGTACTTAGGAGTCTGCCCTGTGTCCTCTCTCCTACAATACACAGTATCATTTCTTCCTCAATCTCTCAAAGGAACCATCTTCCTCCCACCACTGCCTAAAGTAGGCCTACCATAAGGTCACTCACTGTGTCCCCCTACCAAGCTGTACTTCCTCTGAACCTGTCTTCAGTGTTTTCCTCCACTTTCCCAATTCCACTCATCATTCCAGACACCTTGTCCCTTTCCTGAGATGCTACAGTTGTTTCTGCTCTCCCCCTCTCTGCCCAGATGTCCCCTTTCCTGCCTATACAGCAGGTCTGCTTTAAAAGCTGTGGTGGCTTCCTGCCACTAGGAAACCACTGCTCCCCACACTTCTCTACCAAGAAAACTGCAAGCAGAGGAGAGTGTGCAGGTGGCTGTGGTTGGAAATGTGGGTCAAAAGTTATAAATGGGTGTTTGAAATGGTGCCTGAAATCCCTGCCTCTCTCTTCCATAGCATGGAGGAGCAGTTCAGTCTGATTCTAGATGTGAATGTGAAGATACTATGCTATCTATTGCTGTGGGCAGGATGAACTTCCTAGGAAATACAATAAGTGATAGATAATAAGTAAGAAAATGAAATGCAGGCATGCCTACAGCACCTTTTCCCAGCTAAGGTACACAACATTCAAAAAAGCTGAGATCAGCACAGTGGATTGAGCTAAAACAAAGAGCTCCTGTCTGAGGTCGCATAGTGTCACCACAGGATGCACCACCAGAGCTTGTGTCTAGGTGGCCCCTCAAAGCCTCAGACATTCAGAGGTGGGGCACCTCAGAGGTGGCTGGGCCTAGGGTGTGTGAATGTGGATTAAAACAGTGAGAATTATATCAAGCCATCGATTGGTTAGTACTCTTCTAGGCAGGGAAATGGAAGCTCACTGAGTAAGGGTGGTCCTAATCAGTACGCTTATAACCTGGATGGAATATAAAGGGAAAAGGAGGAAAACAGACCAGTGCTGCTGCTGTTGCTGCTGCTGCTGCCACCGCCGTCACCACTGCTGCTGTTCTTGCTGCCTCCTGCTTGCCCTGCTCTAAACTGTTTCTCCTCAGACATGCCACGCATTCTGCCTCGCAGCCAGCTGAGTGTGGACTGAAGCTTCTACAAACCTTGAGCTAAAATAAACTTCTCCTCCTTTAACTTGTGAACATCGAGAATTTTGTCTTAGAAATGAGAAAAGTAACTAAGACACACTGTAAACAGCACTGTGTGCTCCTCAACTTCCTGCCACTATGACAAAATATGTCAGAGACTCAGTTTCAAAGGAAGAAAGGCCTACTTAGGCCAGCCGTTTCAGAGGTCTCAGTGCCTTCCAGTTGGCCCTCCTTTCTTTCTTTTTTTTGGAACTGGGGATTGAGCTCAGGCCCTTGCACTTGCCAGGGAAGCACTTATTCCACTGAGCCATCTCCCCAGCCCCAGTTGGCCCTCTTTCTTTGGGCCTGTGTCAAAGCCATACACCATGGCAGAGAGTAAGCAGTGAAGCTGGAAGCAAAGAGGAAGAGGAAGGCTATGGTTCCAAGATCCCCTCAAGGGCACACCCCAGTGACCTTCCTCCCACAAGCCCCCTCCTTAAAGATTCACTACCTTCCAATAGCATGGTGCTGCAATGGCTAAGTCTTTAGCACATGGGTCTTTGGTTATTCAGTATCCAAATAACAGCAGGCTGATTGAGAAATACATTGTTGTTGCTCACATAACTCTCTGCCCCTGTCTCCTTGGCTCTTCCTGCCCTAAGTCAGTATGCAAACACTGGACCAATCTTTCTCCTCCTCTCACAGATCACAACTGCAGTTCCCATAAGACAAGAAACTTGAAGAAGCCATCTTCGCTTAAGTGGAGACCTAGTAAGAACTGAAATAGAAGAGTGCTGGGCCAGTGCAGACAGTGGCATTAGTTTTCTGCAGCTAATAAAGAAGCACTAGTACCAGCCAAATAGCCCAGTGGATTAAAGCACCCACAAGCAGGAGCAGGGGCCAGGGGTTCAATCCCCTGCCCCTGGGGCACATTGAGATAGAAATTGAGACTGGGCATGATGGTACACACCTAAAATTCCAGTTCTTGGAAGGCTGTAAGCAGGCAGATCACTACAAGCCCAATCCAGTAGTGAGACCCTGAACACCCTGTAGACTGCTCCCTAAAATAGAAGAAAGAGGAGGAAGAAAGAAGAAGAAGAAGAAGCATTACAAATACAGGACTCTCCAGTTCAATCATACTGACTGGGAACGAAGTACTTTCTCAAGAAGAGGTGTGGAAAGAAGTGACCATTTACCTGGACCCTGGGTCACAGGAAAGGGCTCCATACCTTGGGTGACAAGAACATAGTGATCACTTAGGTAGTATTCTATGTGCCTTGATTTTATCTATAAGTCTTACATACAATAGCACATTTAATATGCATAAAACCTTGTAGGAGAGGTGCTATTTGTTATCTTTACTTAATAAATGAGGTAACTGTGGCCAAGAGTTTGTTTCTTTGTTTTGTTTTTTGTTAATAACAAGACCAAGGTCACACAGAAAATGATTCGATCAGAATTCAAACCTAAAACACACAGCTCCACAGTCACAGCACTTCACTGTAGGCAAAAGTACACGTGCAGACGAGAAGCTGAAGCACGCGCTGCATGCATCCCCCACCCACAGCTGCTGGGTACTGGGCCCAGGTGGACTCAGCCCCTCTGAGTAGTGGGGGAGGCAAACATCAAGCATGAGATGATGGTGCAATGCAGAGACCATGGGATACGGGGCAGAGAGTAACAAGCAAATGGGAGGACATATGGTGGGAACGGATTTTTTGCAAAATGAAATACAGCACCAATCAAACATTTGCACATGGATTTCAGAGGGCAAAGAGGCCAGGACCTCTGAAAACAGAAAGCTGTGAGGAAACAAAAAATTAAAAGTTGGAGTGTCAAGTGAAGTGATAAAGATAAGGAAAAACGAAAAGAAATGAAATGCATTTCACTAACAAACCTCAAGTACACTCTAGACAAGGTGAAGAGTAAAATGAGAGGGCCTCTGGACCTTGACATGACCCGGAGTGCATGCCCAGTATGGGACCCTTCAGAAGAACTCTCTGAAAAGAGGTTAGAGGCAAGACCCACCCAGCTGATTCAGGAGCAGAACATCTTGCCAGAGTGAAACAAAGGGTTCACCTGCAAGGCTGCAGCAGGAAGAAGTGGAGCACAGCAGCCAGACCCAAGCCACACCCACCTAGAGGAGTCTGAACTCCATAGATCCAGACCTGGTGCTAAAGTGAGAACTCTATCTAAGCTCTACACCAAAGGTCAACAATCAGTGGTACACAAAATGACAAAGAGAAGGAACAAAAAGCAGTTTCAGGCCCCGAGTCCACCCAGTACAAATGCAGAAGCCACTAGCATAGAAGGAATTGGAAATCACACATCTAAAATCTCTGAAATAATAACATTGGAAGTAAAGAAACAACTGCAGAAAGGTATAGAAGAAATCAGATCAGAAATAATTTCTGAAATAAAAAATGTAATGACAACTATAATCAAAGAAGTTCTAAGTGCTTAATACACTGATAAAAAAAATAGAGCAGAATATAGAAATGATGGATCCCTTGATTAAGCAATATAGGAAATAAATAGAATGTATGAAAAGGATCCAAAGTGAGATACAAGAAATTAAAACCTCAATCACAAGCTGGCAAAAATGTTTCAATGAAAGCGAAAACAGACTTTCAGACCTGGAAGACACCATTGCAGCTAGTGAAAAGGTAAGAAGAGATCTCTTTTAAAAAACTAGGATGCAGAAAAAAAAATAATTCAACATCTGCAAGTCCATGCAAAGATGAACAATGTGAGACTAATAAGCATCAATGTGAAGGAAGGAGCCAATACAAATGATATAAAAACAATACGGGCAGAAGTAATAGCAGAAAACTTCCCAAATACGGGGCAACAATCTGACATTCAGGGAACCAAAGCATATAGAACTCCAAATAACACCAACCCAATTAAAACCGCTCCCAGACATATAATAATCAAGATTCCAGAAATTCAGCACAGGAGCAGTATACTAAAAGCCACTAAAGAAAAGAAACAGATTACATTTAAAGGAAAACCCATCAGAATAACAGCAGATTTCCCTTCACAAACCATTAAGGCAAGAAGAGCATGGAGCAGAGTACTTCAAGTCTTGCAAGAAAAAAAAATTCCAACCCAGGAAGACATACACTGCGAAACTCTCTTTCAAATATAATGGAGAAGTAAAATGCTTCCATGACAAAAAACAACTAAAGAATTTCATGATTACAAAGCCAAGCCTATACAGACTACTAAATGATGTTCTAGAGAGGGAGCAAAATAATCACAACCCCATGAACGAGAATGGAAAGAACCCACCAAATAGGGCAAACAAATACAGGAGAATAAGAGGTATACAATAGTAGTCTTTCAGTTATTCTTTTGTATACAGCAACAACATATTTCCATCACCACACTCTACAAATGGACTTCTCTTGCACCCTATAGGTCAAGATTCCATATGAGACTATAGGGTGGATTTCAAGGAAATAGCTGTAGCTCAGTCCCACAAGTGACACCTGACCACCAGTAAATGTCATGGTCATTATCCATGATCACAACACACTAGAACTTTGTGCAATATCCTATCCCCAAACTGTCAGAAGTGATGGTTATTTGTTTGTCATTCCAGCATTTATCTTATGCTTTATTTTCAGTATTTCTTTACTATCATGAAAACTTTTTCTGAGTTCAATTTTTTTGAAATATTTAATTTTAAATTAATTAGTATTTAATTTTCTGAATAATGCTTAATCTTA